>RJWT010013855.1:0-21483 GCA_004365215.1 Cuniculus paca
AGGAAGAAAATTTTCATGGAAATAGTATCTGCTGGCACTTTGCTGTTGGATTTCCCAGTTTCCAGATTCTTGAGAAACAAATATGTGTTGTTTAAGCCATGTAGTCTATGATTTTGTTATATAGACTTATGTTAATACAGTTTTTGTTTTTATACGAAGTACTGAGGACTGGGTAATTTATAAGGAAAAGGTTTATTTTATCTCTGGGAAGACCCTCATGCAGCCTCAACACATGGCACAAAAGGAAAAGAAAAGAGGGCATGCAAGGTAAAGAAAAAAATCAGAGGTGGCCTCAATTCACATTTTATTCTCAGAGTAATCAAATAGGAAGGAAGAAGTTTCTCGCTACCAGGAGAATTAACTCAGTTTTGAAAGGAAAGCTTTAATCCCTTTTAATAACCTTGTCTCCTGTTAAAGGCCTTACCTCTCAACAGCATCAAAATGACAATCAAATTTCAACATGAATTTTAGAGTGATAAAACATTTGCTCAAACCAAAGCAAAGGTCAAGCTCTTTAAATAAGGGTACATTATGGTTCTTATTTTCTTTGCAGCAACACTAACATGAAAAAGGAATTATAAGATGTTTCAGAGTTGTGTGATACATAAGTACTTGGCACAGATAAGTCAAATAGGTATCCATGTTCTGATCATGCCGTGTCCATGGCATTCAAGTTCTATTTGTGTGAATACTCTGCACCCGGCTCTATGCCTTCCGTGAGTCTCACTAGGTTCCTGTTGAACTGAGTGAGGATGATATCTTAAAATAAAGAAACAAAAGCATAAAAATCTAAAGAAAAAAAGCACACAATAATTTATGTAAGAGATACAGTTCTTCTTCTTAAAAAGTTCTAGGTATACAGCTTTGAGATAGGATAGGGAACAAGAAGACAGAAAGTGTTCAGTGCTTTGACTGTGGCTAATACTTAAACCTCTTCCTCTTAACTATCTATATGAATGAAATTCTCAGCAACATTAATACTAAATTAAAGCCTAGAGCAAAAGCAAAGCATCACCAACAACAAATCACACAGGTACTCATGATCCTGGTCTCTTAATAATTTTTATGAATAAAATTTGAAATTATTCATAGAAGTTTATATCCTATTTATTTGTGGAATACTTAGTTCTTTTGGTTGTTGAATCTATTGTCGGTGCTATGCAATCATTCTACATTAGATAAATCTACTCCAAAAGATTGAAAATGTTTTCTGATAATCAATTAAATCAAATGTTTGGATAAACATTATCCTTAAATTTTCGCCAACTCTCTAGGAATATAAATGCAAAGTAAGACACCTTCTCCCTCTTAACTTTTGGACTGATTCTCAGCTATCTCTCCCTTCTTTCCACTGATATTAACTGGCCACTGGTCACTACTCATGACTGGGAACCATTTTCTCCCACTCATTGTATACAATGGAAGGGTTCATGCTTTGGAGCAGTTGGTTAATGATAATGATAATGATTTAGAGTGCAGTGGGCAGTAAATATAAAATATTTGACCATTAAGTAGCTCCATGAATGTAAGAGATTGTTTACTCATCATGTCGGGAGGAGAAGGTGACTTAAGCATGCTAAAAATTACAAGCAACACAAGTGAGACTGAATAAAGATAAGGCAGTAGGTTTTTAAATTCCTGCAATGTAAACAGTAGATAAAAAAATCAAAAATAGATGAGTGAAAAATTTGTATTCAAGAAGGAAAAGTGACATTATAAATATAATAAGGTTAACACACTTCAAAATGATGCAAGGAGTAAATTACAAGGCCTCTTCTTGCATCCACATTTTCACAATAATAAAGACAGGTATGCAGGGAGACTGTTGAATCTACTAACCATAGTCATGAGATTATGATCACTTTATATAGAATGAATCTTTATATTTTAAAGGGCATAATTATGCAGAAAGACCATGTGCTTTAGTGTACTAGCCATAGAAAAGTTATATTTACAGAGCACATAAGATAAATGATGTGTCAAATGTGACTTATCTAAAATGGAAATACTGAATATACAACTTCCTCCTTGATCTCAGGTTTCATTTCTGAAATGCTGAAATATAAAACTAGAAAAATTACATTTTATATATTTTGATTTTCACTTCTTTTTCTAGTGTGACTAATATTCCTTAAGACAGGACTGTGAGTCCCAAGGGTCTTTCTCTCTGCCCTACAAGTAGGCTGTGCTAAATGAGTGTCTGTAGGTGACAATACTGGCAGACACAACTTTTGGTTTAGGATTATTAATACCATCAGGAACACAAGGGTTTCAGTCTTCAATTATTCAAAAGATGTGGCAACTTCAGGGAAAACTTCTGTAACAAAATAATCCAAAGTCTCCTCGAGACGCATCCTCTAGGACCAGTGATACCTTAGAAGCAGAGTTTTAAAGTGAACCGCTGATTCTGAATCTCAAATAAATACTTAGAAGAGCATCTCATTTTAAGAAACATTTTCCAGGTGTCACTTAGAACCCATCCAGTGGAGGTGCTCAAGACAATCCACATTTATTTCAGCTAACAGTTTTCAAAATACCGTCTGTATGTTTGTTTGTTTTTCAGAAAAATAGAATACTGAGGGTCCCTTCAGAAACACTACAGAATCTCCTTCTTGACAGTTGCCAAGGTAGAATGACATGAGTAATTCATGTTGAAACTGATATGAATCTGACCTGTGCAATTAAAGGCAATGATAGTAATAATGCTTCCCCTCCCTCCAATGACTCTAATTTAATTGATTTGGGGAGGACCTCCCATTATCCTTTTTAAAGTCTCTGAAGTGGTCCTAAAGTACAGTTAGACTTGAGAATAATTTTGGTCCTTCTGAATGTTAGGTCCTCTGACAGTCAGAGCTATCTCTCAGGAAAGAATTTCATTAACTAAAACCCACTAGTATATATCTCTGTGGAGTCAACACTCTTAATTAGGTAAGTGCTCAACTAATTAACACTAACATCCTAGCGAAGGACTGCTGAAGTGTTAGATGTGCCCAAGAGAAAGCAGAGTTCAGCAACCATTTTCCATTCACACAAATTAAGCCCCAGGGATGCCATGTGACTGTTGTCCTTTGTAACCACAATTCTACCACTTTCCGCCATCATTGAATGATCCTAGGCCCACAGTGCACACCCCTGGTCTTCCCATATTCAGTCTGCTGTCCTCAGAACCTTACTTCATGAAGCTTGAGAGGTACCATTCTATTGTTTAATACAAAGGGCTTTCTTGACCTTTGGGCTTTCTTTGTACCTCATTTTAAGCTTTTACTTTGGAGTTCTGAATTCCTGAGCAGGTAGGCCTCTGCAGGTTACTGAGCTCATGTAGTCTGACTTCAGAGCTTGAGTTAACCAGGAGGAAAGGTTGGCCATGTTCTTATCTTTCTATCTCTTGCTCTGTCCTTTAACTCTGCATGGTCTACTAGAAACTGACTGGGGTCAGTCACATTGCACAGCCAAGGTAGCTAACCTTGTCCCTTCAACTTGATCTTTCCTTTCAATTTACCCTTTCCTATTAAGAAAACTTACTAAAACACCACTTTTCATCAAAACTCAAAATTTCTCAAAAGTCACTGGTACCACATATACTTGTATCAAAAAATAACAATTGTTGTAGTCAGACAATCATTTCATGGTAGATCATTCCGCCCTTCCCACCAGGACTTCCGTGAAATACCTGTATGCTTCCATCCAATCCTCACTTGAACTGTTCCTTAGGAGCTACATGGTTCATATTTCCTTGCTTACAATTTTCTCTTCCTGCAGCCACATTCTTTACCTTGTGCCTGGTAGTATGTTATTCATGTTTCATAACTCTTCGTGGTCCACTTGCTCTATAGCATCTGTGATTTCAACACTCCATAGATAAGTTTTCAATTCTGTAGCACTTTTTTCTTGTGATTCAAGAGACTTAAAATCCTGTGTCCTGTGATCACCCAGGTCTCTGGAGTAGTCTTAGTTACCTGCCCGATTTGATGCTTTGTTCCTCCAGTATATATTCAAAAATAATTTCTGACTAATTAGGGGAGTAACTGCTGAAAAAGCTTGATGAAAGTACAGAGAAACTTATAGTTAAAGCCGTAAGAAAATTGCGTGCCCTGATAGTAAGAGGTTTTTATAGATAGTTGTTTAAGACCAAATGGAAATTCTAACCAGAAAATGTTTTATTTTCCTAAACAAACAGAGCTGACCTCATGCAATTATTTCTCTTTGCTGTCTCTATCCAGACATGGAGCCCGATGAGAGGTCTGAATTCAAACACATGAAAAGTGCTTTGAAATATCACTTGTTCACAATATCTGAGAAAATGCTGCCTTCTTTGCCCCCTACCAGTGTAATCAACTACAATTTCAAATCAAATCACTATGGATTGCTTTGTAAATCCAGTCTTCTTCTTGCTCTCTTTCTGCCTCATTACTTACCTCCTTCACCTACTGGCATTAGTTGCTCCATTACTAAGGCAATTTCCCTGGCAGTGAGAAGTAAAATCAGTTCTTTGATAGTCATATCTGAGTTTCGCAGCATGTTACAGAAAACATTTATTGTCTGGATATTTGTTCTAGACCTTTAAACTCATTAAACTTAGTTAGAGAAGAGGAACTTATCTTTCTTTTGAGCTGGGGACACTGCTCCAAATTAAAAGGTTTCCCTTCATCTCCGTAGAGTCAGTTTGAGACAGAAGAGTATACAATTTAACCATTTCCAGAGGTACTGAAGATAAACTGAAAGAAATGTCTATCATTAAATTGATTTTCTGTTCTTGCCTTATTATTTTCCAAATATATGTAGAAACATTACCTCTCCTAAAAAAAAAAAAAAAAGAAAGTCCACAGCCATTTTTAAAGTTTTATTTTACTCATGGACTAATTTGCCATCTCCCAACACTACAACTTTGTCCTGGATAAACTATTTCTTTTCTTCCAAGTAGGTGCTTCAGCATGGACACATTGAAAAGGGTCAGCCGACTTAAAACACTTCACGAAATGCCCTGACATGCCATTTTCCATTCTTTTTTTTTCCATATCATAATGTCTACAACTATTATAGATATTTCTGAATTGAAAGGTTCAACATTTGATAGTACTCTCTTATCCTGTTATTGTCACATACTTCACGTCTAGTATTCCCATCTGAACTAGGATTTTTTTTTTATCCAATCATTGGTCAAAATTCTATTAAGCTATTACCTGTGGGCTTTGTGCATTTGTGGGTAGCCTTGTAAATAAGGTAATAAAGTAATGTTAAAATGCTTTTTTTATATTTCTTATTTCCCACCCATAGATGGTAAGTGCATTGAAGGAGATAACTTTTTAAAAAGTTCCCAAATTCAATGTTTTTTTCTCTACTTCACTTCTATATCCTTATCCAGACTACATCACCCCTCAGTATGAACTTCCAACAACCTTTGAGATGGGTTCTCTATATTTATCTCCTACATGTCTTTCCTGATGTGGGATGAAAATTTAGAAACATAATTTAGATAATATTCTCTTACTTAATGGATGCAATCATTGGAAAACTGACTGTACCTTGAGAGCATTATACTAACTGCATAAACCAAACATGAAAGGACAAAAGTTACATGATTCTGCTTATATGAAATATTCAGAACATCACATTCATAGAGAAAGAAAGTAGAATACAGGTGCTATGGTCTGAATGCTTGTGCTTCCCTTGCTAAAAGCATACACTGAAATTATACCCCTCCGGAGATGGTATTGGGAAGTAAGGGCTTTGTAGTGTGATGGAGTATAGGGAAGGAGCCCTGTGAAAATAGAAAGCATGAATACCTTTCACTATCTGAAGGCACAGCAAGATGGAGCAAATCATAATCAAACACTAAATCTGCCTTGATCTTGGAAATCTGTGAAAAATAATTTTTGTTGTTTGTAAGTCCCGGTTGATGATATTGCATTAGAGGATCCTCAAGAGACCAAGGTAAAGTTTACAGAACTGAAAAAGGGGAAAATAGGCAGATATTATTTAATACATGCAAAGTTTATGTTTGGGATGATGAAGTTCTAGAAATGTAAAGTGGTGATGACTGTATCACATTTAAATATAGTTAACTCCACTAGGTTGTGCACATAGAAAGGGGTAACATGGTAAATTTCATGTAAGTAAAGGACTGATTAAAAATACTAAGTGGTTTTCCTGTCTTATTTCTCATAGCAACAAATCCAGATAACCTGATCTCTTTGCACTTTAAATCTCATCCCCAATCTCTGCACCTCAATCTCTCTGAGTGCTTCTAGTTTCATAAACATGCTCTGCATCTTTCCACCAAAAAAACTTCATGCCTAATATCCACTCTTCCTGGAATGTCATAAATGGCACTACCTGCACACCATCTGCTCCAGCCTCAAGCACAGACTCCAGCTCAGTAATCAAGAAACCTATTTTAGATACCCATTCCAGATCTTACCCATCTGTGGTCTATTTCTTGGGCACAAAGTAATTCTGCTTAGTAACACTGGTTAAAGCTGTTATTATATTTGTATCTGTGTAATTTTGAGTTCTGGATATTTCCTCTCCTAGAATTTAAGTGGCAAAAAATGTCAGACATACCTGGTTTTGCTTCCCATATGGCTGGATCCTAATACATACATATGTACCAAAAGAATGAACCAAAGATTGTATCTCATGTTTTCTGGTATAATCTTCTTATGCGAACTGTAATTCTTATTTGTATGACAGCAAGCAGATTATCTTTCCTAAGTTTTACCTTAATAAATGTAAAAGGAAGAATACGTAGCATAGCACTTCTTTCTGCCTATAACAAGTGAAGAATACAACTATTTTAATGGGACAGAGTCTGTTTCTACCATAATAGAAAAGGCTGATGATGTAGACCAAAAGCCAGAGATATATCTCTTGATCTGACTTCCTCCCAGGTTGATGACAAGAGAAAGAAGGGCAACCTCAGCAATTTGTCAGCCACACAAATTCAGTGCACAAGTCATAGGTCCTCTCTGCATCACTATAAAGTGATAACTGACTATTGCAATGTCTAGCACACAAATGAAGTGAGATATTTGCAATAAACTCTTTGGGTCTTAGAAATAATGATTCTATGTTCCATAATGAATAGCAGTGATGGGATTTCAATTCAACAGTTAAGATAGTCTGAAAGGGAGAAAAAAGAACATATGCATATATATTCATTCAGGAGTTTTCTAGCATACACAGAAAAGACAAATGAAAAACTGCTCATGGCAATTTTCTCTAACTTATCATGTAAAATTAATTGTCTTTTTAAAAGAATTATTTATTATTTAGCATAAATGTGATATAACCAATTATTCAGAAAAATACATTTTGAAATGTATTAAGCAGTTAATATATATCTAGCAGATGTGATCTATAAAAGAGAAGGCTTATCCAAGAATGGTAGTGTGTGCCTGTAATCCCAGTGGTGTAGGAGTCTGAGGCAGGAAGATGCAAATACAACCTCATCTTTGGCAATTTAGTTATAGCTCAACTCATTTCAAATAAGATCAAGACAGGAGATTTAAGTCAATGCACAAGCCCTGGGTTCACTTCCCAGTCCTGGGAGAGAGAGAGAGAGAGAGAGAAAGAGAGAGAGAGAGAGAGAGAGAGAGAGAGAGAGAGAGACGAATTATACCTAGCCTTAAAGTCTTTGTCTTCAGTAAATCAATATGCTTAAAAAACGAAATTGGACAGTCTGAATTCTTCCACGCAAAAGAAAGCATACCACAATATATCATTACATATGACCAAATGCTACTTGCATGGAAATATACATGGGAAGTTCACAAATTCAAACCTAGTCTTAATTTGATAATTTTCTTATGGCACAATATCATGTAACTGTAATAGTACTGTTTTGCTCCTTCTTGTCTCAGGACCATTGCACAATTATTAATGACAGAAACATAATATTTAAATTCCCTATGAAAAGCATTCAACAAATATAAAAATATTGCCAGTATCACAATCTGCAGACAAGCAATTCCACTGTGGCAATCATATTTTCCACACGTCTACATTTTGGATTTTGACATCCATTCTTGTATTTCCCAGGATCAGAAAACAAGTGGCAAGACCTTTTTTTCCATGTTTCTGAAATAAAGTCATCCACAATTAAAATGGTTTACTGGAAACAGATGGACTTCCTGCAGAGATTAACCCAATTATCTTTGGTTTAAGAGCCAGAAAAAGCCATAAGATCATTATCTTACAAGACAAGAATTTTATCGTGATGCCAATCTCATTACATGAGTGAATGGAGGTGTTTAGTGATAGTTCTCCTGCATAAATATTCTTAATAGATTTAGTTTTTCAAACTCTAGGCTGTTCATTATTTTCAAATGAAAGAGCTTGACAGATGAATGGTGCTGTGAGTTGCAGAGGCCAGAGACTCTACTAAGTGTCATTTCCTCCACGATGACAAGGGAATGACTCTGACAGCAGGAAGAGCTCCAGTTTTGTATAAACTCCTACAAATGTTGAAAGTTGCATTACCTATGTTTCCCTTATACAGTTCAGATACGTTACAAAAGTAAGAATTATCCAAAGACATGCTATGTTACTAGGACAATCTTATGACTAACTAAATCAAGCTTTCAGGTGCATATACATTTTCAGAAATAAGATTCTCTAAGTAAGCATAAGTCTTTTCATTCCACTTGGGGTGGGGCAGGGTGGAAGACCTAATGGAGCCAAATGTTAAGAGTAAAAATTTAGGGTGCTTTTTTGTGTTTGTCTTCATTTACTAAAAAACATACATTTATTTAATAAATATATGTATATATCTGAAAAAGAATGTATGGGGAAGGGAAAAGAGCCTGCGTTTATTATTTGAAAGAGAGACTTGCCTCATTCCATCCCTAGTCAGAGCTGCCGCCTACCAGGGACCTAGGGTTCTCTACAGCACAGGGCAACAGAGTTCACAACCAACAGATCTCCCCAACTCAAGTAGAGACCAACCAACACCCAGGAGGAGAATCTAGCTTCAAGACTGAAGTGATACCCTTCTGCAGTAACTGGGAGGGAAACAGCATAGGGAGATAGGTTAGGAGAGGGTAAGATCTAAAGAGGGATCTCTTGAGATACCCTTGGAGGCCTGGGCTCAGAACAAGGAGATCATGGGGCCTGTATGTTGCTGAAGGAGGCCAGGGTCAGTGGGAGTAGTTATCCAAGGAGACATTCCCGAAGAAGAAGGGATTTAGTCTAGTGTTATGTTTGAGCTCTGGCACTCCTGCCAACATCCAGCAGAAATCAGTGCTCTGAATTACTATAGGAAAATATGGGGGTGGGGGGAATTGTCTTCACTAAAATAAAAATCAAAGTCCTCTTTGTTTTGGTAAAAGGCTGTTCATGAGTGGTCCCTAGGGTTTGTCAATATCCAGTTGACATTGATCCTATTGTTGTCACTGAATTTACTATGTTAAACACAATGACAGAGTAGTGGTAAGCAATTTTTTTCTCTCTATGCAAATATTTAGATTACCTGGGCAGTAATAAACAATATTGTCACTTGCACCAGAACAGGCCCCTGGGACAAAGAATTTGGAAACCTCAGCACAGCTCCCTCAAAATTGATGTAGAGGCGGTGAGGGGGAGAAAATCATAAACTACACAGCAGATAGGTCTGAAAGGGTAGCAATGGAGGTAAAACTTCTATAAAAAGCTTGGTGAATTTAAAGAAGATAGAACTAATCAAGTAATGAAATTAATACAATGATAAAAATAAGTCAATATCTATCAATTATGACTATCAATGTGAATGAACTTAACTTGCCAATCAAAAGACATAGATTATCAGAACAGATAAAGAAACAAAATCCAGTGGTATGCTGCATACAAGAAGCATATTTAACAAAACAAGAAATTCATATACTAAAAATCAGGGGATGGAAATCAATATTCCACAGAACAGTAACACCAAAGCAAGCAAGAGTATCTGTCCTATATTTAGGCAAGTTGGATTTCAACACAAAGCTGATCAAAAGAGAATAGAACTATTCAACGGGAAGAGATAACAATTACAGATATATGTGCACCAAACCATGGTGCACTCAACTTCATAAAACAAACTGTAATGGATATAAAATATCAGACAAACATCAATACAATTATAGTGAGTGATCTCAATACTCCACTATCACAAAGAGAAAGAACAACTATACAAAAGTATCAACAAACAAACAGCAATAGAACTAAACTTTCAAATAAATGGACTTAATAATGTATACAGTGTGTATAAATCTTATACATTTAATAGAAAAAATAGGTAGATAGACTTACTAGATATATACAGAGTGTATATACAACAGAATACACATTTTTTCTTAGTCACACATGGATCTTTTTTCAAAACAGTTCACATACTAGATAATAAAGCATACCTAAGTAAATGAAAAAGAATCAAAATTTTGCCATGCATATTATCACATCACTGCAATGAAACTAGAAATCAATAGCAAAGGAAACCACAGAAACTATAAAAACATATGGAAATGAAAAAAACATATTCTTGAATATTCAATGCATCACAGCAAACTAAGGAGGAAACAACACGTTTTCTAGAATTAAAGGATAATACCAATTCAATATACCAGAACTTATGGGACACAATGAAAAAATACTCATTATTGCTGGTCATCAGGGATATACAGATAAAATCGCACAGAGATACCATCTCATCATAAAAAGGATGGCTATCATCAAAAAATCAAATAATAACAAACGCTGGCGATAATGTGGGAGAAAAGGAATTCTACTCTGTTGTTGTTAGGAATGTAAACTAGTATAACCACTACAGAAATCAGTGTGATGATCCTTCAAAATTTAAAAATTGAAATTCCATTTGACCTAGTTATTTTCCTTCTAGGTATTTTCCCAAAAGAGTTCAAATCATCATATTACAGGGATATATGTATAGTCATGTTTATAGCAGCACTGTTTTTAATAGCTAGATCTTGGAAGCAACATAAATATCTATCAATAGATGAACGAATAAAAGAAATGTGGTATTTATACACAATGGAGTAGTATATTCCCATAGAGAAAGAAAAAGTTTGAGGCATTCATACACAAATGGATGTAACATGAGAAAACAATATTAAGTGAATGAGTTAGACACACCAGCTCCAATTTCACATGGTTTCTCTTATATGAAAAAAATATGTATCTATATACCTTTGTTTATGAACTTGATTCTATCTACAACTCTGGTTACAAATTGAGTTGGATGAGAACTGAAACAAATTTAATCATTAGGTTCAATGTTGAACTTATGGGTAAATTTGATACAGTTCTCATCCAGTTTGGTTTGTAACCAGAATCATGGGAAGAATTGAGTTGAAAATAGAATAGAAATAAATAGAAAATAAGAAGTTCAAATACTTCCAAAATTATAAATTTCATTGTTTTAAAAATATTTCAGTATATATGCTAATTGGTTATATTTATAATAGTAATTTATCCTAGTTCACTGAAGAGAAGGTTTTATCTTATTATGTTTATTTCTTTTCTTGAAAGAATCCTTTAGGTTTATGTCTTGTACTCATAGTAACTACTTTGAGATAAATGATACACAGTGTAGTAACTATTATTCACTTATTCAATTATGAAATATTTAAAATTTTTGCATTAAATAAAATTACACTAGCAGTCATTAAGGAGAGGAAAAGAAGAGAGAATCTTATAATGTTAAAAAAAAGTACCTGTTTCACAGGAAAATAGCAAACCACGTGAATTCCACGCTACAACACAGGTTGGATTCAAGTAGGTGGTATCTTCAAAGAAAATTTGTGCTTGATCAGTGGGCTCCAGCAAGGCACTCAGGACATGTCAGAGCAACAGGCTTAGAAGAGATAATGAGGTTAACAGCATGGACCCACGGCACATTCATGGAAACAGGACAATTTTTTGTAAAGGTTTATCAGCTTCTACTTATTCCTAATCTGCCTTCCACCTCTAACTGTGGATGGGACTCACATTCAGGGAGAGAACTTTCTGAAAACACTTATGTGTTTTGTTGTTGTCCTTGGCAGAAAGCATCATAATTCAGCCAGTGCTCCATGTTCTGGAGGTCAGGGGCCGATGGTAGGCATGCAAACATTAGGAGGGTCAAGGTTATTTGGTATTACGTTTTACTTTTTGTGCATATAACATCACACAGTAGGCACTAGACAGATACTGTAAGTTCTATGAAAGCAGAGAACATGACTTTTCTTTTTTTCTTTTTGCTCATCCTGGAATCCCAAACGCCTTACACAATTGTGTTCTAGCTTTTAGGAGGTGATCAAAAAGCTGTAGAAATAATTTAAATAGAGAATCTCCAAGCCATTCTTTCTAATGTCTTGTCATTCAAAATTCATCACAAACTTTGGCAGTCTAAAAATTCACTTCACATAAATTAACTATCCACAATAATTTCTACCACAAACTTGAAATAGCAATTATAAGTTTATCTACAAATCTGGGATGGGACAAATGTGCTCATTACAAATGAAAACTATGAATGTTAAGTAAAGAAATTAAATAAGACAAAAAATAGTGGAAAGACACTCTTTACTCATGATTTCTTAAAATGTCAATGCTACTGAAAGCAATCAACAGGTTCATATAAAATCCAAGTAAAAATCTTTGAACAGTTAAACAGAAAAAAGGGAGATGGAATGAGAGAGTCAAGTATAAACAAGAAGCAACTCAGAATCTAATCCTCATCCTTTAGTAAGAAAAAAAAATGCATAATTGTGCTGAGCCTTTAAGAACTAAAACATGATTTCTTGCAATGTTAGGCCACTTACTGATGTCTGTGGTGGGATCACAACCAGCATAACTTCAGTGTCAATCTTTCTAAAACTGAAACTTCAATGTCCATTACAGAGTTTTTGTTAGTGCCAAGTAAGATAATAACTAAATGGTTTACAAAGTGTAAATTGTTCCTCTGAACTATTGTTCACCTTTCCCTCACTCAGTGTTGACTTATTCATCGATCAAAGTAGGCACTACAGCTAGAGTCCAGGACAATTTTCTGTACCGGTAAAACATTTTAATTTTAATTCATTTTAAAACTCAGAAAAATGTAATAATGATGACTATATAATAATGACTCCAGCCTTTATTGTTACATTCATTGTTATGCCAACAGAGTCACTACATATATATGTGTATATAATATAATGTATCAGATAGATAGGTAGATAGATACATAGATAGATAGATAGTTGTTGTTTACTTTGCAGAAGAAAAGACCTGCGAATGCAAAAGTACTTAGGGAACATAAAAGTCATGACACAATCCTATCAATGTGGTGGAAAATAATGTACATATTTGAAGCAGTCTCACTTTTGAAACTGTCAGAATTTTAACATTTCTTTCAGCCTTGGATTGAAGGAAGTGTAGACACACTCATATTTATCCAGAAGCCTTGCTCTGCATATTCTCCTTGAGATGGTCCCATGGTTCTTGTCTTTAAGTAACAATGGGTCCAAAAACAAAAATCATCCATTACTTCTTAAATCGTGTAACTAAATTTCCAGGAAACAATGACTTTTCTTGACCTACAATTACCCATTTTCGTTCTTTCTTTTTTCTTTCTTTCTTTCTGTTTAAAATGAAGAATATTTAGTAATTTAAAATGTTTGATTTAATTAATTCATCTCTCATTTTTATTCTAGTAGAGTTTGAAAAATGCATCTGTGAGGTTTTCCTTCATTATCTATCTCCTGTGTATTTTCTATCATCACCTATTTTCTATGTTTTTATGGATTTACCATGGAGTACTATATGCAAAAATCTAAGAGATATTGTATAATGCCATTTGTAAAAAGTTTTGAAAAAGTCATAAACAAACAAAATAGGATTCTAAAAGTTTAACGGATTTATACATTTTTAAGGCTATAGATGAAACACACAAAATTGGTAATTATGGTAGGAATGAAAAAGGACATAAATGATGATGAAAATACAAATAAAATATAAAAAGATCAGGTCTTGCATTCTTGTACTATAAATAAGTAAATATGGTATAGTAAGTTTTAATGTCTACACTGAGTCTTGAGAATAATACTCAGCAGTTCAAAAGAAGAACATAATATTGCAAGTCAGAATAGGCAAGGATTTGTTCAGAGATAATGTAGGATTTGAGCTGTGTTTTGAAGGAGAACAAATATATGTGGACATAAAAAGAGGAAGAGGACATGAAGGGAAATCCAGAGGAAAATCTGAGGGGTGGGTTAGTATAAGGAAGATCAGGGGCTAGTTCATAAATGGGTTACCCTTCCAAGTATGAAAATGGAGCCCTAGGTACACTGAAGAGAGGGAAAGTAACACCGGAAAGGGCTTATCATCATTGCGAAACCATAGGACCTTTTCAAATAGAACTTTTGTGGATAGACACAAAGATAATGTAGGTGTTAAAATGGGCCATATCTCTTTTATGAAGAAAAAGAAAAAAATCTGCAATCCTTCCTCTCCTCTTGATATAACAATTCAGGGAAAGAAAAGAAGTCTGTCATTCAACTGATCCCAGGGAAAAAGACATGCAAGGTCACGTCCTCTCACACAGAGAGAGACAGGCGCAGAGAGACCTGGCCTGTGATCCTCTCCACATTAGGGTGGTGTGGCTCCTCTTAATAGGGCCTTGATCATTTTTCAAGTAGCAAATTTGTTCAGCAGAAGGCAGTGAGCTATTGTTATCATTTATTCTGATCCATGGAACCCAGTTGATAAAAAAGGTTAGAAATGCCACCTCCAGACATGCAGTACATCAGATGTGCTTAAAACTGCAATTCAGCCTGAGCTCCAAATAGTTTCTGCCTCTCCTGTCATCTCTTGTGCAAGAATAATAACCCACAATAACAGCAGCTTTCTTTGCTTCTAGGGTAGTATAAAGGAATGAACATAAATTACAACCTATTTATAAGCACACTTATCTACATATGATAACAATACAATAGGATACCTGGAACAATATTGGGCTGATCAATATGAACAAATATAGGCTATTGTAAGGACCAAAATAATAGGATAGAAAGAAAAGAAGGAATAAATTTATATTTAAATGTTCCGGGTCATGTATTTTATTTCCAACTTCTCATACTTCCTTTTTTTTAAACAATACATATTGACCTCTGTTTTCCTTTATATTCATTAACTACTCAGGTATGAATTTCATAGTTCTAAATGAAGCATTTTCAAATTTTAAAATAATATTTTCATATATAAAGAATATATATATACATGCTTTTTTCTAAAAATACTCTCTAAAAATAATTACTTGTTCTATATATTATCTTTATTATAATTTCTAAGGAAAGACATAAACAAAGATTGAGCCATGCTTAATAGACTTTAGCTCAGTATTATTCATAAGAATTAATGGCTAAAATAGAGTGTTGTGGAGGTCCATTCAGTGAGAAAGTAACGCTAAATTCTACATTAGCTTGTCACTAATGTACACTCCCATGACTGACACAGGACTAACAAAGTAGAGCCAAGTTGTATAAAAGATCAGGAAACACACTGAAGGCTTATGGGTACATACATAACTACCCAATTAATAAGAAATCAACCAGTATCATTGAATTTCACAAATAACTGCTATTTTGTGCTTGGTGTTTTTTCCTCCACAAAATGTCGACTGAATGGAGCTGACAAAAGAAAAAAAAAATACAGGGACAAAAGAAGAAGGAAAATGTTTGGTCTGAGTACTTGGCTGACTGAATTCAGATACTTTCTCCACATCTGCAGAAATGAGAATTGATGTTACCACCACTAATCCTCAGTCCTCACGGGATCTTCAATCAATTAACATTCAGTTACCCTAGACAGACTGTGTTACTAAGGTCTCATACAGAGATTCCTCAGGCAAGAGAGTACAAAATAATAGTTGAAATCCAGTTTGAATAGATTGGATAAGAAAAGCCCAGATCAAAACCAAAGGAAAATAATCCAAACAAGGACAATCAGCAAGTCAAACATCAAACAAACAAACAAAACAAAACTGGGAAAGAAGCTTAAGAAATGAACAAGAGAACAGAAATATTGAAGCCATTTTGCAAAACTTTCTGGCAAAAGCTAACTCTGATCAGAAATGTAAAGGAAGGCCCTTTGAAAGTTACACAGAAACGTGTGAAAGCTTAAATATTGTGCTTCAGAGTCAAAAGTAAGACTGATTTAGATATTAGAAACTTTAGTATCTGTGACTGTAAAATTATCCTTCATTCAATATTTATCAACTCAAGAGTAGAGGATAAATGGGGGAGGCAAGACTATGTCAGTAAGGAGAGGAAGGAAAGAAGGGAACCTCCACGACCTCTAATGAAGCTGTTCTTTTAAGTGAGCCACAAGTCATGCTTGAAACATCGGTCGGGAGTTAAAAATTAAAGCCATCAAATAAGATGCTAGACAATCTTACCCTGTATGTTGCATATGTGTATGTGGAGGGGAGTAGAAAGAGACTATAAAATAATTTAATGTTATATTCATACAGCTCAAATACACTTTAAAGTATACAGACCTAGTTACATCATAAATGCTCGTCATGGAAAGGGGCATACATGGCTCTGGGGCCAGATGGCAACCTCGAAATTCAGATGTTTCTGAGATAGATTCTTGGCTTTCCCAGTGGTATCCTCCATTCCCTTGAAATGGTTATACAGTTAGCTGATAAGGTAATAAGAACAATAATACATACTTAGAAACTCTCACGAGTATCTGAAGAGCTAATTAGATAATATTTGCCAAGTACTCTGAGAATGGGAAATGCTAAATAGTACTACTACTATGCCAGGCTGGTTGAAGGCTAATGAGCTCAAAGGGAGATGGTGCCACCAAATACAAGGGTAGTGGAAAAAGCATAACATCTTCTTGGTCTCCAAGTAGTAGATGAGAAAACATTCATAGTTTCCTCAAGCACCACAAAATGGCGATAATCCAGTAATCGTAGCCATTATCAGCATCACTATCCTCACTACTCTCACTCTGCAATCAATGCCCTACTGTTGCTGGAGTTTTGTTAGAACCAGCTGTTGAAATAACAATGACATATGTTAGAAAAAAGGCAACTTTTTTATAAAAAAATCTTTAATAAATTTATTTTATTCATAAGGTGTTTAGATTCGTTTTTATACAAAAAAAAACTCAGAGTTCTACTAATGGGACTAATTGATTTCTATTTTGATTGCCTACAGCTACGGCTTGCAGGATATTCCATTCAACAGCCTATGTCACTTTTGGTAAGATATTAAGTATTTTAGGAACCAATGTTGCATTGATAGTGTCTACCACCTTAGAATAGTTTCAGACTAACTGTATGCAAATGAAAGATGCACTTAATAAATGAAACCCCAGAATTCTGATATAGGGAGATTACCTCAAAGCCAAACTTCTGACTCCTTAGCAGATGAAAGAATAATCATAGTATTCATTGCCTCAATTATTGACCACAAATTCCTTAATCTCTCACAATTTGACTTTTGTTTACGCTTTGAAGATATTCATGGCTCTCTTTTTAAGAGTACAATAAATAAACTGACTTGTGGAAGTTTTGAAATAAAGTTAGAACCACATACAATATCTTTATGGTCAAAAAGTATATTCACTTTAGGAAAAAATAAAAAGAAGAAAGAAAATATAGGGATAAAAAGAAAAGAAGAATTAGAGAAATAGGGCAAAGAGACCTTGTTATACTAGAGAGCAAGAGAAAAATGAGACTGATTTCTTTATGACAGCTATATTACTTCCTGAGTATTTTACCTGTAGTTCTAGGTCAGGAAAATGTGATCATAATCATAATTCATTTTTACTGAGATAACTGGAATGGGTCTTTGTTTCCTTGATCATTTGTTTGCAAGCTAGAGGGCTTAGCCTAACCAATAAGAACTCTAATCCAGAGTTCTTCAGTACAAATAAGTTGTACCTCAGCATAAAACATCTGCTGTGGATCCTGATGGTTTTCTTTTCAAAAGAAAGAAATTAATACCTAAATTTATACATACATGCTTATTTCTCCATATATCTTATTTAAAAAACTTACTGGCCTTTTAACATTTTCTAAAACTTTATGTGTGAAATTTCTAAGGCAATGGAAGTGAGTCAGTGGGTGGGTGATTTCTTCAACCAATATTAGAAGGGCAGCCTACCACACAGGTAGCAGGATGGATTTTGATGGCCATTGAACATTCAGGATTTGTTCAATTTATCACAATTAAAAAAACACCTGGGCTGACTGACCGCACACTCACCCACAGAATCTGGTGGGAAAAAGAATTCTGTTATGGTTTGGAGGATACTAAAAGATTTTTGAGAACTTATGCCAAACCTTTTTGTCTGTTTGTTGGTTTTTGGGTGTTTAGTTTGTTGGTTTGCTTTTGCTTTCTTTATTCTTTTAAAAGGTGTCGAGAGGTAAAATAACTCTCCTAAAGCAACAGGGTTAAATAAGTCAGGAATATAGAATTGTAGATACACTTCGCGGTGGTTAGGGAAGAGTGTCAATTGGACTGGCTGTGGGAGTTTTCCCAGTGGACTGGTAGATCACACTTTGGGTGTGATTGAGTGAGTCACTGGGGGCCTATGCCTTGTCTCTGCTCTCTCTCTCTGACATTGTTCCCAGCTGCCATGCATTAAGCAGGTTTGCTCTGCCATACTATGCTACCATGATTGTATTGCTTTGCAACCAGATGATGAGGGCTAAATACACTTAAAACTTGAGCCCAAACAAATCTTTCCTCTTTCAAGTTTTGGATGTTTAATATTGTGTTCAGCAACAAGAAACCTGACCAATTAACTCTTGATAATTAATACTATCTTCTTCTTAAATAATTTTACTTGGAATAAGCAAATAAGATTGACTACAGTAACATGTTTCTAGACACAGATATCACGGAACACTTTCTAATCAAGAGAAATCACCTGGGTAATGATCAGGCACCTGTGCCTTTCTTCACACACATTAGCACTGTTACTCCGATTTTCGGCCTGCTCCTTCCTCCTGGTGAATTCCTTGTAATCCCCCAAAGTCCCAAGTGTCATACTCTATCCTTTTGGAGTCTCCCTAGATTTTTAAGATAGAATTCATGTTTAATCCTTAGTAGTTCTGCAGGCCTTCTTCTCACTTTTATTAAATTTTTGAGTCATTATCAATTACATCTGTATCAATTTTGCTGATGAAATGTGAAATACATAATATCAGAGACCATGTACGTCACATCCATTGCCTCTGTAAAAAATATTTACATATGCAGAACTACTCCTAGCATGTTTGATTAAAAAAAGCATTAAAATTAAAAATCAAAATAATTAGGATGGGCTTTAAAGTCGTATTATTATTTTGTTATTCTACAGCATGTGTTTTGCTTTTCAAATCGATGAGCACTTTAAATCTTAACCACTAATTGAAAATTGCTGATAGAGGTAAATAGGAGAAAAACAATCCCCCAAACCCTTTTCTGTGTGTTTACTAAAAGCAGACAAGAATCAAAGTTAAAAGAACAGAATCTATCAAGCTGGAATTTGGGTTCCACATTTACTAGTTTTGACCTGTTCTTTGTCTGTTTTCTTATGTCTCAAGTGGGAATGAGCCTAAGTGTACCAAAGATGTGTGATGGAGAGATTAGATATTGCATATGAGGTTACTGAAAACTGTGTGCAGGGTAATGCTTATTAACTTATGGTTAAAATGACAATGATGATAATGGTGTTCCAGAAGCGCAGAAAACACACAAGCTTCTGAATTACTACCACTGTCTTTTATTTAGGACCAAAGTTTTTTAAATTTCTGTACAGAAACCCATTGCTCAAGAACTTCTGGTTTTCTTTAATCATAAACAATAAACCATCATTTAGTATATCAGCCTTTCAATCATGCAGTGCTCAGCATATTTTTCAACAGATACTTGGTGAGATACTTGGTGAGACCTGGGATTTGAATGGGACTGGGAACTCTGTCCTCACTAACTCAGTAACTATACATGGTTTTTAAAAATAGCTATTTTGTCAAATGCAAATAATAAGCAAGATCCTTTGTAGAGCTCTATAATAAAATGAAATATTGATGATTTCATGGGATGTCTAACAACAGAGTGAGTAATAAAATGATAATGTCAATTACCTAGAATTTCAGATAACCACAATATTTTCTAATGTCTATTGTCCTGACACAAATTTTAATAATGTAACTCACCTTCTCCTTACCTAAAATACTTGCATAGTGGGGAAAGTACAGGGTCTGTAAATAAAGTCCCAATGTTGCCTTTGATTCTTACTAAAGTGTTACCCTGATAAGTTAAGTATGACATTGTGTAGATAAAATAAGCAACATATGTAAACACTCTTGACCATACCTGGGACACAGGGATACTAGTGAGACTGACAATTCCACTTGTAGTCTGTGAATGGTACATATGTTATCTTATTCTTCTCTGGTACAATGCATTTTACAGTTCAGGAAACTAATTTGTTGGAAGTCTCATACAGAGCAAGTGGGAGAGTCACATCTAACCAAGATCCTCCACCTCCATAGATCAGGTATGCAGTGAACACAAGCTATGTTGTTCTCCTAATAAATGCTGATTTTTCTTGAGGTTGAATTTCCTTAAATAGTCAAATATTCATATGAGCACAAGCACCAGCTTATTTTCCAAGCATTCAGGGGATTCCTTTAGCAGTAAACAAATGTATGTGAAGGGAAAGGCTACCCAAATGTTCCACAGTTAGGGAGAGATGAAACAGGAGGCACAAGGACCCAAAAGGGTCTTTGACTCAGTCAGAATGCCCCCTGATTCTTTACCGCCCTTTACTCCATATACAAGATAGAAAAGGAAAGTCACGCAATTGGTCCAAAGTAATTCCTTCATAGGATCAGCCTTAGGGGTTTTAGTGGTTGGATCTTAATTGTTTACCAAAGGCCACATGGAAGGCTTGACTGAATCACTGGCATCAATACTACTGGGAAGAGGCGAAACCTTTAAGATGTGCACATAGAGGAAGCTTCGAAGTTAGGTATCCAAGTGCATGTCCTTAAAGAAGATTCTGAGACCCCTGCTCCCTTCCCTCTTTTGTTCGCTTCCAGCTTATGAGGTGAGCAGTATTGCTCGACCACAGAGTCCCCATCATATTAGCCTTACCACAGACCTGAAGCAATAGGGTTAAGTGACTGCAGACTAGAATCTTTAAACTTATAGCCAAAAGAAATATTTTTCCTTGTAGTATCATTATCTCAAGTCTTTTGTTTCAGCAATAGAGCTAACAGGAGCCAAACACCAAGTGAGATAGGCCTGAGAAAACTTTGTTTTTTATCATGCAATGAAGATATACCCCTAGGTGGGAGGGGAACACACAGGGTTGTCATGAGTTCTTACTGTTTCCTAGTGCCCAGACTCTGAGCTTCATGTAGCACTGAACAAAAAGGAGACAGCTAGATAGGTAAAAAGGCAAAGATAGGATGCAGTCCCAGAATTTTCAGAATAGAACATTCTATGCCATGGGATTTATGGATGATATGCTCCCATTTTC
>RJWT010013856.1:0-21480 GCA_004365215.1 Cuniculus paca
GGGCGAGGATTCTACCCACACACTAGGCAAACCCAAGCCTTTGCTAGTGGTGGAGAGACAGCCTAGGCTGTGTGATGTGGCACCACAGGCAGCTCTGGGACTGCCCAGCCAGAGGAGCTCCTGAGGCTATGACACTGTTACACCGAGCCCATGTGGCAGTGGCCTCCCATCACGCAGGCTCCTACGCACATGCCCTGGGATGCATGTTCACTCTGCTCTGTACCCGTGGTTCAGGGACCTTCTTGCCACAAAACTCTGGGTTTTCTGCCTTTCAGCTCACACACTGATGCCCTAGAGCCTGAGCTACCTGGCCCCACCCCAACCCAACTCATCCTGTTTGTCAGTTGACTACCCACTTTGGACAAAGAGCACGTGCTGGGTGCTTTGGAGGATGAGGTCTTCAAGCATGATGAGAAGACAAAAGGGACAAGTAAGCAAAGTGCTGGAAGAGAGCAGAGAAAGTGGATGTGATTCTGGGATGAGTGATAGGAGTGGTATCAGGAAGGCATTAGCATCTGAGAAAGGCCTTACAGGTGGCACTGGGTATCAGAAGGTGGAATGACAGAGGGTGGACTATCAGACAAGCTCCAGCAGGTGAAAAATCACAGGAGCCCAAGAGAAAATAGCATGCTTCATGATTGGACACCTGTTGGCTGCCTCCTCAGTGTCCCTCTCTCCCTTTTCCACAAACAGCAGCCTTATTTTCTTTGGGGAATCCACTGCTGTTCTATAATCATCCATGTGGTTTGGGTGGAAATGACCCAAAATCAGCTTCAGGGGGTGGACTCTGATTGGCTTAAACCAATGGCATCTCCTGCCCTGGCTATGGCGATTGGTTTGGGATGGGCATGTGAGCCACACACTGAGGTCCCAGGGGTGGGGAGAGGAGGTGGGGCTGGGATGCGGCAGTCATCTCATCAAGACAGGGAGGGTAAGGAGATGCCAGAGGCTGCCCTGAGGAAGTAACGAACACCAGAGGAGGCAGAGTGGAAAAACGGAAAGAGCAGTTCCACAGTGAGGCTGTTTTGAGCCAATGGATCAAGTTTTGCCCCAAGTCAGTCATATCTTTGAGTTTTTCAGTTATAAGGATCAATAACATCCACTTACTGTTTAAGTCTGTTTGAGTTGAGTTTTCTGTCATAATGCAACCAAAAGATCTTTAACTGAGACTCTAGTTTGGTGGAGTGTACGAAATATGAGAAGAGAAATAAAACTGGAAAGTTAGATCAAAAAGGAACAGGAATGACAGGTTTGGGAAATGCTACTTACTTCTCTAGGCACTGGGGAAGCATGGAAGGCTTTTAAACAGGGAAGTGACCTCCTAGTAGCCCAAGATACCATCAGAATAGGGTTTTATCAGTCTCTACTTCCCACTGTGTCTGATTTCTCCCACCAGAGTTAAGGAGCAGAATCAAGTCTGTAAGAAAACCATAATCTGTCCATGCTCCATAGTCCTGTAGGGCCACTGTATTAGTCATTTTGTTACTATAACAAAGCATTTGAGGCAGGCTAACTTCATAAACAAAGGGTTTGTGTAGTTCACAGGTTTAGAGGCCAAAAGTCCAAGATCTGGCAGCTGCCTCTGGTTCAGTCTCTGGTGAGGACTTCACAGCAAATCATGCCACATGGTTGGAGAAGGTGTGGGAGCAAAGACTGGGGACTCCCTAGAGCAGTGCAATGGTGGCGAACCTATGGCACGTGTTTTTTTGTTTGTCTGTTTTGACAAAAGATGTTAATGTATGAGTCGTTTGTTCTAAACTAAAACCTCAGTATTCAGGTTTAATTGCAGAGCTGGCGCTTTGCGATAACTAAGTGGGTTTTGGGTTGCAGTCTGCGCAGTCACCTCTAAAAGGTTCGCCGTCACTGCCCTAGAGCAAGTGTTTGACTGTTTCCTTCAGTAATATACTCTCACTGGCAAAATAATGTCCAGCACACAGCAGGTGCTCAATAACTCTTTGCAAATGGATAAACGAAGTCTCAAGAAGTCTCCGGGCGTGGCAGTGGGGACCTCCAAAGAGGCGCTGACAGAGGTAGGGAGCAGAGCTCCAGAGGCACAGGTCTAACCACCGGCCGCAGGGCTGCGTGACACTGTCCATTGTGCTGAAAAGGCCGCCGCGGCCGGGCTCGCTGTCCATGGTGCTACAGCACTGCCCGCTGCCAGCTACACAGCCCATCCGTGGCGACTTGGAATGGACTCAAAGCATCGTAGGAACGACAATAGGGAAGCACACTACACAACCTTGCCTCCCCTGCTAATCCCAGTCCCACAAGACCTTCTGTATGAGGTAGATAACCTGGCAAAGACCCACACAGGCCTGTTTTCCGATAGTGACTCTGTCCCTAGGGTGGATATCAGTCCATCATGGTGCCTAAGCTCTCCAGGGTTGTGGGTTCCCAAAGGGCTTGAACGTCAACCTCAACTCAGTCTCTGCTGGGGACCCTGCGAAGAGCAGCCAGGCAGAGACGGGCTCTGGGCAGGCAGCCGGGGAGACAGGCCGCACGCCAACAGTATTCATCCGAGGGCCTGGCGGGAGATTCTGGCCGTTGCTAGCTCACAGGCACTGCCAGGCAAGGTTCCTATGCTAGAAGGCAGTGCACAGAAGGAGGGGTGACTGTTCTGGGATGGCAGGAGAGATGTCAGGGGCAAGCTGGAGACAGAGGTTGGCACTGTAAGAGTGGAGATCTGGGAGTGGGGCTGGGAAACTCCGCAGAATGGAATTTGATGGGGGAAGGGGAGGGAGAACGGGGGAAAGGGGCTGGGAGGGAGGGAAGGCAGTTCACAGCATAGGTGGGCTGGTGAGAGGCAATGGCCTCATCAGACAGGGACGAGCTGTCCTAAATATAGACAGAGACAGGGTTATCAGGTGGTTCTGTCTGGCCCAGCCGTTTGGTTCTGGCAGGAACTTCCTCTCTGACATCATTCTTGCAGGGCAGAGGCCTCCCCACATTCTAATTTTGCCCAAGAACCATCCTGGCTCTGCCATCCATGAACTTATCTAAACCTTTCTGGAAGCAATTTATATTTCCAGCCTGTATCACCTCTAGGGGAAATGATTTTCAAAGTTTTATTCCCTGCTGAGTGCAGCAGGATTTCCTGTTACTGGTTTAAAACTTACCTCTCTTGAGCTCTCCTGAGGGCCAAAGTGAGGAGGGGCTCCTTCTGTCAGGCTGGGTTTCAGTGAAGAAGCCCGAGTTGCCCCTTCTTTGTGCCCTTTCTGATTTTATAGATGCCTACCATTCCCTCACAGCCGTCTGAGACCGTCCCAAGTGAGCCAGTCTGATTTTATATGACAGTTGCTTTTTCATCACAACTCTCTTGACAACAACCACGCAGTTATATGGAGCTTTACAGCTGCCTACGCATTGTCATCTATATGAGAGTCAGTTGCTCTCACACCTCTGTGAAGAAGGTCCCTGGGAATCACTGCCTCCATTTCACAGATGTGTAAACTGAGGGATATGAATTACCTACATCACACTAAGTTCTGACGGAACTCAGGTTCCCCCAAAGGTCACCCTGGTGCCCCCTAACAAGGCTTGACCATAAGCACGCAAGACTGTTGGATGCAGGCACTCCTCAGTCGTGTGCTTGGAGAAGAGAACATCTCTGGCTGCCTTCCCCCCTGCATCCAGCCTGCAGTTGCCCTTCTGAGGCCCTCCTCAGGAAAGAAGCCTCAAACCCCCTCCCCCGAGCATCCTCCACACCATTTCCCTTTCACTAAAACTTGCTAGCCACCCTCCACCCAGTCCACTGCCTTTCAAGACGAGCTCTCCCAAAAGCTTACCCTTCACCAGCCTGGCATTTTACTACCACCCAGGAGAGTTTACATTTAGCTGCGAACTTCGTGATTTCACTGTCATATCCTCTTCCAGATCTTTTATTTAAATGTTTTTTAAAAAGAGATTTGCTCCAATTCTTGCCTGAGCTCACATCTTCCACTTCTTTATCCAGCAGACTCTTGAGTCATTCACACTTTTTGTTTCCTTTCTTTGTCAGCTCCTTATCGATGAGAAAACAGTGGCTTCGAATTCCAGATGAATCCGATTTTAAGACACATTTACTCAGGGAATCCAGAACACTTATGATACATACAGTCACAAGGCACACACACGCACACACACACACACACGCACACACTCTTTATTAAAGCCATCCGTTTATACAGATGCTGGCTCTTCTATATCCATGCTCAGGTGCACAAGTATTTACAACCATCCCCACACTCAGGCACACACCTGCACACTGGGAGAGATTCAAAGCTGTCCTTTGAAGAGCCCAGTGATTTCATATGTTTGACAGGCGGGAAGGGGACAGAGCCAGGCAGGGAAATGCCAGCACAGGAGAGAAATGCATGGGAGGCTTGAGAGCATCTGGAACTATTGGGAAGGGATCAGGGAATCTCTTGAAATTTGGACCATGGTTGTTCGAGAATGTTGGATGGGGCGCTCTCTCAGTCACAGCCCGGGGACTGGCCTCCCCACCTGGGAGCATTCCTGGGAGCCTTACAGTGAGGGCACACCACACTGGCAGATGACCTCTGTTCAGAGACAAAAGAGGCAGACCTGGCAGGGGCCCCCAGCCCCCAGGGCTGGCCTTGAGAAGTGGGTATTCCTGGTTTCCAAGCACCCAGTAAGGTCACCTTCACCCATGGGCACACATTTCCTTAGTGACAACAATGCCCACACCTACCACTAGGTGCACAAGCCAGGCTTTGGCTAGGGGCCCCACCGACAGGCTCACACCATGCATGAGAACACCTGTCACCCTGACGAGCCCTGCCAACACCCCCTCTCTTCCTGGCCCTGCTGCCATGGAGTGTAGGGTTGGCCACAGTGTCTGGTATTTCTGAAAGCTTCCATGAGAAGCGGATCCTACCTGAGATCCCAAAGGCATGGTGACTCTCCGTCCAAAGAGTCACATGAGTACCAACCAGGGCCCACACATTCCAGCCTGCCTCTCACACTCAGGTCTGCTTTGTGGCTGCCATACTGCTCGTGTCTCCTCTTGTCCCTGGCGCAGGGTGGTCCAACCAGCCAGCTATTCTGGCCCATCTACGGAGGGTGAGAGCACTGAGGCTGGTCCTCAGAGGGACCCGGATATGAGGCTGTGGCTCCTCAGAGAACTGGGAGGGAAATGAGAGGACACTACCAGACTGAACTGGAATCAAGGACAGCATCTCCCAGCAGCTGGGGACAGCGTCTCCCTGGGAGGCTGGGGGATGGATGGGCTTGGACTCCTTCGGGGACACAGGGAAGGAGAGAGGGAAGGAGACAGGAGGAGGGAAGCAGGAACCATCAGGGGACAAGAGGAGAGGTGGTTGAATATTCACACCACTGGACAAACAGGGCTCTCGGGAAATAGCTCTGGTGCCTCTTCCTCTGTCCTGCTGCTTGGGAGTTCTGAGATCAGGTCTCTCTTGCTCTCTTTTGCCTCCTCCTCTGACATTTTTCTTCCCCGTAAGGCCCTCAGAGGAGAAGATTTCATAGAAAGATCTTTAAATGAATGACCCCTCCCCGGCCCTGGGTAATATGTTAGAGTTCGGAAGCGATGGACAAAATGGGGCAAGTAATCCAGGGAAGACAGGGAGACATATTGGGCAGGCTGGGCCGCTAATGCCAACCATGCATTTCGGCAGGGCTGGGAAGCTGCAAGCCACTTCTCACGCACAGGCAGGACAGGGACAGAGGAGAGAGGAGGGGGGATCCCGTCTCGGCTCTTTTGTTCTCCTCTGTACGCTCGACAGCATGTAATTATTTCATTTCTTCATTTGTTCACTGGCGCATTGCCTGTCCCTTGCGCTCAAATATTAGCTCCACGAGGATGTGCGTACAGCTCGACTGGACCTCCTGACAGCCCCGCATCCAGCTCAGAGCCCAGACAGACATGGTGCTCAACAAACATTTGCTGAAGACATGAGCTGATGCATGAAAGCGTGAGTGGGCGAGTGAACGAATTAACAAGTGAGGCCATCCGGGGCAACTCTCAGCCCGCACCCAAGCCTGGAAAGGAAGCTGGGCTCCGAAGGATGCATGGGAAACCCCACCTAAAGATCCCCTCCGGTTGGGCCCTGCTTTACTCTGACTTAGCCCCAACTCCAGAAGCTCTTGCAGCTCCCAGGGCTGTAGCTCTTTAGCCGTGTCCTGAATATGAGACTGGCCAGCACACAGGCCAGGCCTGTGCTCAGCCCTTGGAAGAAAAAGGCAGGGCTAAAAAAGGTGTGGGCTTTGGAAGAGGCCAGCCTGACCCAGACCCTTGACTCTTGTTGCTGCTCCACCTCGGCCTAAAAGGTGACTAAAGTCTGCTACGTGACCCTTCTCTAAAAGGATCTGTTTCCTAGTGGATCCCACTCATCTCCACAGCCTGAGCTTCCACCCCATAGCCACACTTGTAGTAACAATGAGGGACTGCTGTGCCCATTCTACAGGTGAGAAAAGTGAGGTGTAATCAAGCAGCTAAGTCATGTACTCCAGGTTGAATGGCAATAATGCAAATTATAACTAGATCCAAAATGGAGCCAGGCACAGTGCGGTCCCAGCTACTCAGGGGACTGAGGCAGGAGGATCATTTGAGCCCAGGAGTTCAGGATCAGCATGAGCAACATAGTGAGAACTCATCTCAAACAAAACCAAACCAAACCACCACCACCAACAACAAAAACCCACAGAACAGTCTTGGGATGGTTGTGCGCACTTGTAATCTCAGCACTCTGGGGGGATTACAAGCAAGACCTTGTCTCTAAATAAAAAATTTAAAGGGGCTGGGACTATAGCTCAATGTGAAGGCCCTGGGTTCAGTCTCCAGAACCACAAACAAATAAAGCCCAAAATGTACTGGGCCTAATAAACACCCTTCCTGGCGCTGTTCTGAGCGTTTCACAATGGTTTCCCAGTTAGTCCCTGCACCAGCCGCTGGAAGTCAGAATGCAAACTGAATGGCTGGCTACTCTGTGCCTCGGTTTCCACATGTGTAAAATGGGGCACGCAATCGTGGCATCTCCTCAAAGCGCTGCTGTGGGGCCTCGGTGGGGAAGTGTGCGAAACTGTCTGGCAAAAACAGGGTTTGTTCTTAAGCAGGGACGGTGCTGTGAGGGATTATGGGAAGACAGCAGATACAGCCACAGGGCTGGACTGGGTGAGGGTGGGAATGATAGCAACCTCAGCCACAAAGCAGCGGTCAGGCTCCGGGAGGTGAAAGTGGGCAGGGCAAGAGGAAATGGGTGTGGGCAGTAGGACTTTGCAGGAGGGCAGAGCAGGAGTCCAGACGTAGCCGGGGCACCAGGCAGGTATGGCTGCAGGGCAGTGGGGAGTGAGCCTGCGTAGAGACGAAGGCCCTAGCCCACACTGGCCCCTCTTCAATGGAGCAGAAGGGGCCAACCCAAGGTTTCACCCTCAAAGGACTAGGTCCTCCAGGACGTTCCTGTGTATGTGCTGGTCTCGAGCATGCCTGGGGAGAAGTGTGATAGACAGAAAATGTGCCCGGGTTCCCAGCATTGGAGACCTGGCCCCAGGGACAAGGAGAGGGGGCCCCAAGGGGCTCCATACCAGCTGACTGGAGTTGCCAGCTGCAGCCCCATAAATCGCGCCCTGGCCCAGGCTGGCAGTCCATTAACATGAAAGATTTTATCGCACTTTACAACCTCCCTGTCTTGTACGGCGACAGCAGGTAATTAAAACAATAATTGTTTTCTGATGTTGCTTCTGCCGAACGATAAAAGCTTCCAGTTATTTTCCTTTCACTGGCATGGGCTGGGGAGGGGTCTGATGGGGGGAGGGCATGTGGAAATGGGGGCGGGGCCATGAAAGTTTGGGAAGCACAGAAGGAGGTAGAAGGGCCTCCTGTGTGGCTGTCACAGAGAAAATACTGCAGGAAGGAGCCTGACTCTTGTGCAGCAAGTGTCTGTATATCCAGTCACACACAGACACACACATGAGCCAGTCCACAAGAAGGAACACACCCACACCGGCGCTGCAGGCACACCTTTGCAGCCCAGCCTTTGGCTGCACTGTGAGCTGCTTTGTAGAAGGCCAGCCTACTTGGGAAAGCCCAGGAAGGAAGGAAAGGGTCCCCAGACAAGACTGATGGTAACCGAGGCCTGGAGGAGCCAGTCTGTCGTTTAAACAACCTAGTGGAACCCTTCATAACGGACCTCACGGCACCCAGAGGGGAAGAGGACAGAGAGGGAGGCACAGACAGACTCTGTGGAGTGGGCGTAATGAGGAAGGAAGGGGACTGAAGGCCTGTGTGTATATCCTCACCCAGCGGTAATGAGCTTGCACTTCCCAGGTTCAGGGAAGCCTGGCACATAAAAGGTTGCTTACTTGGGAAGGACTGGAGTCCCTCAGATTCCAGAAAGAGCTTAAGTCAAAGATAGAATGCCCAGTATGATGAGTGGTCTTCTGGGCCCAATAAACAACTATACAATCTCCCTTTCAGTGGTCTGTCTGTTCATCTATCCATCCATCCATCCATCCATCCATTCTTCCATCAACTCATCTATCTATATATCCATCTATCCATCCCTCTATCCATAAATCCACCCATCTACATATCTACACATCTATCTATCCACCCATCCATCCATTAATCCATCCATCTATCCATAAACCCACCCATCTATATATCTATCCATCTGTCCATCCATCCATCTATCCATCCATCCATCTTTAAACCTATCCATCTATAAATCTATATATCCATCCATCCATTCACCCACCCACCCATAAACCCACCCATCTATATATCTATATATCATCCATCCATCATGCATCCATCCATCCATTCATCCACCCACCCACCAACCACTCGTGTATGAGCAGGTCACTGTCTCTGCCCTCAAAAAAACTTATGTTTTAATTAAGGAAGTATAAAATAAGTAGATGAACAAGTCAATGAAATAGGTCAACTCCAATGTTGATAAATGCCATGAAGCTAAAGCAGAGAGTGATGGGCCCCTACTTTAGGTTGGGTGTCTCTAAGAAGATAACACTTCGACAAGTCCAGGAAAACACGGAAAAGCCAGGGGTAGGTGGAGGCTGAGGCTTCTGAGCTCCAGGGGCCGCCAGAAGCAATGGTCTCCACTCTCAGTCCTGTTTTTTGGTCACCTCTGGCTCCATGCCCAGGAGGCTCAGGTGGGCACAGTTAGGTATAGAGTGCTGACGGCTTGCACTGGTGCCCATAAATGACATCACACATGGGGGCTCCCTTGCCCCCACCTCTACTGGTCCCCCAGGCCTTTAGCAAATCACCCTGATGCTTTAAAACAAATACTTCTTAATCACTAAAAATTGAAATGATTTCATGTGAAAATGTTAATGTATTCGGAATCACAGCCGCGCACTGCGTCTGACAAATTAGCACCCAACTCGTCGCATTGTTTGTAGCTACATTTATCCTGGTGACGAGACACACACACAAAATGGAGCAGAGGGCGAGAGGGCAGCTCCTGGCCGGGTATGTGCATGGAGGAGGTGGCAGAGGGAGAAGACAGGGTGCAGAGGGAAACGGGTCTGAGAGGGTGGGAAGAGGCCCGGAGGATGGCTGACGGCCAGCTCTGCCCCACTGCTTGCTGCAGGGCATGTGTGCCCATGAGGACCTCCTTGGATTCCCATCCTGGACCAGGAGACCCGGCCCAGGCAGAGCTGACTGCAGGCCACCCTGGCACTCCAGTACTGATAAGGAGAGGCACTGCGCAGTGGGAAAGAAAAACTTTTCAAGAATTTAGTATTTCAAAGATAAGCATTGGGATGTGGAGAACCTGGAACCCTCACACACTGCTAGTTAAACATAACTACAACTAGCAAATGGCGCTGTTGTTGAGGATAAGAGGTTGGCAGTTCCTCAAAATGTTCAACACAGAATTACCCTACAACCCGGCAGTCCCACTCTGGGTACCCAAGGGATTAGAAAACAAATACTCGTTCACAAACATTCGCAGCATATTATTCACAAGAGCCAAAGGTGGAAACAACCTAAATGTCTATCAGCAATGAACAGATCAAATGTGGTCCCTTCACACGAATGGAATATTAGTTAGCTATAAAAAGGGAAGAAGTCTGATTCATCCTGAATGAACTGTTAACACATTATGCTAAGTGAAATAAGCCAGTCACAGAAAGTCACAAATGGTATGATTCCTTTTACACAAAATATCCATAATGAGTAAGTCTGCAGAGATGGAAACACATACTGCTTCCTAGTAGCTGGGATGAATGGGGAAAGATTGCTTAATGGGGGTTTCCTAGGCTGAGCAAAGTGTTTTGGAACTAGACAGGGGTGACGGCTGCACACTGTGGATACACTAAATGCCACTCAATGGTGGCATTTACAAAACTATATTGCATGAAAGTCCAGCTTCAATGGGCCTCCTTGAGCTCATTTATAAGTGACTATTTGATACTGGGAGATGGTGGGGACAGCAGGCATCCATACCTTGCCTGAGAGCCTAAGTAGCCTGCCTGGCCTTCTCCCTCCACCAAAACCCCTGCCCGAAGCCTCAGGATCAGCTCCACAATAGCCCCAGCCCAGTCCCTCTCCCCAGGTCATAAACGAGGCAGAGGAGTGTGCCTGGCCCAGGCTCACGCAGGGACCCAGGCCTGCTGGTGCACTGTAGCTAGTTACCGATGTCACATGTTCCCTCAGAGGAACTTCCAGTCACTCTGCTCTTTCATTGCACCTTTCTGGAAGCAGAGGCGGCATAAAGCCCCAATAAACACAGAAAGATAAAAGCTTTTATGCTTCGTCTTCGTCAGGCTCCACAGTTCCTTGTGCCTCAACCAGAACAGACCCTTTGCTGATCTCTCCATCGTTCCAGTTTGATTCAAATGTCACCTGCTCGAAGAGGCCTGCCCTGACCACCCTGTGTCGTCTGCTACCTGTCCCCACATCCAGCTCACCTGTGGCCATGTGGCCCCTTCTGCCTGCCTTCCAACTCCTCCATCTCACTATCTTAATCTATCTCTGCGTTCTTCACTATCGTAATCTATCTGCTTGCTGCTTATGATGATTTTTCCCAACAGAGAGTGGGTTCTGTATTCACCTTTGTCTCTGTGCAACTGTAGCGCCTAATGCAGTGCCTAGTAGGTGCTTCATAAATGCTTGTTCAATGATGGGTACCTACCTTCACTTGGCCCTATGCTTTAGCCTGTCCTCTCTGCTTCCCTCAAGAGCTCACTGGGTCCTGGGCCTTTTGCCCATTTTGCCTTCCATAGAGCTGGAGCTGGGATCTGGCTCTGCAGTGGCAGCCATGTGACATCAGGCAAGTCACTTCTCCTCTGAGCCTACCTACAGTTTATGCACAAGTACTTTCCAAACTCTCAGCAAGTTTCTCCCCTGAAGCCTTCAATGGATGCGATATCTTTCTGGCTCTCACAGTTTCGCATTGTTTACGACTTCCAAACGGCCCCACTCTACGCACACCTCGCCTGCTTCACTAATGCTGGCTTCTCACCCCGGTGTACTTTCGGGCACCGGCTCTCAAGCTCCCAGCGTAGCCTCCAGGTCCCAGCTGCAGCCCATCTTGGCTGCCTTCCTCATGGCTGCTCCCCTCCTTTGCAGAACTTTAAAACTCCTCCCCAGCTCTGCCTGCTAGCTCCTTGGCCTCCTTCTGTCTTCTTCAGAATCACCCACGGGTCTTGCTTCACTGTCTCGGCAGCGGCTACTCCCCAGTGGCCCTTTTAGAATGGAATCTGAGCTCTCAATGTCCATGACCAGTTCCTCATGATGGCTCTCGCATCTCCACTTTCTGCCGTGACTGCATCTCAAAGTGCCAGTCTCTGGTTTCCAATTATCTCTCAGACAGTTCCACCTGACTATCCACTGTCACCTCAAATGGAACAGGTGCAACCTCAGGCCCCGAAATGGGCTCCTAGAGCTGGAAGGGACGGGACCTGCATGTGGCCTCAGACTGACACGCACCAAGCACTGGGCATGGAGCGGAGAATGTAGCCCCCCTCTGCGCCAGGCAATGGGGGTGAGCAGGGAGGGAGGTACAGGGTAGTGGGGTGTGTGTGCAGAGAAATCTACGCACAGTAGGGGTGCATGTAGTGGTACAGGCGTGCAGGGTCTGGGAGTGCATGACATGAGCTGTATGGGGCAGGAGACTGCATGAATAAAGGAGTATACAGCTGGGTGTTCGTGCAGTGGGGGTGCGTGCCTGCTAAGGCAGAAGCCAGATTTTAGCCCCTTTCCCTGTAAATGAATCACTACACCCAGCCCAGATCTTTCCTTGTTTCAAAGGAAGCCTGAAATTGGAATTTTTATGTGAATTCTCTTTTTTTAGAATATCTGCTGCTCGGGGGATGAACGTCCTACATGCTGCTACCTGGCCACCTCTGAGTGGATACTTTGCCCATGTTGTCATATTTTCCTCCTGAGATCCTAGGCTGGGCTTCCGACAGCTAAAGGGCAGCAAAGGCAAAGGGTAGCAAAACCCAACTCTCACTAGCACAAGCCTAAAGCCATACACTCATAGGTCAAGGTCTGGGAAGGCTGCTGAATGGCTCACAGGTTGGAGAAAAGCTGCAGGGACCGGGGTCCTTGGGGCCACTGGGAGAGTCCCTTCCTTGTGCTCATTCCTGGTCTCTCTGGCCTCACTCACCTCCTCATCCAAGCTCTTCCACACAAGGGAGAACAGGTCCAGGCCCATGATCCCCGCCTGCTTCTTTATTCTGCTAACCCAAGAAGCAGAGGAGGAACTCCGCCACCTTTAGGCAGGACAAGCCATAGGATGGATCCTAACGGCTCAGCCCAGGTCATATGGCCACCCTTGAGTAATCACTGTGTCCAGGGCTGCCTATGATTTTCCCAGCCTGGCCAGGTGCTTTCCCTGGGCCACAGGTGGGGCAGGACCCTCTGACAGTCCCATCAGGACTACATCATGGTGGGAGGTCACCAAGGAAGAGCAGAGGTGCTGTGTCCTTGAGGGAGTATGCTAAATAGTCAAAACAAGGGGGCCTAGATAGACCAAAAAATGTCACTAAATGGGGTCATTCCTCCAGCTCCCAAAGGGTAAAAAACTCCTCAAATCCAACTACTAGGGTTTGGTTAAGAATGAAGTCCAAATCAATTTCAGTCTTCTCCTTTCTCCTCTATCATGGAGGCTCACTGAACACACCCCATTCATTACCTATTTATGGTTTCCCTATGGGTCCCAACCGGGCCAGTTTCAAATAGTTCCATTGCCAAGGCCACCCATGCCACTGATCACCAGAAAGATCTTTCTCAGCCTCATGACTCGCACCAGGTGGTCCTGAGACTATCCTGGAAGCCACACAGGAGGGAGCAAATCCACCTTCCCCCAGACTGCTTTCAATGCCCTGAATTAATTAGGCTAGCCCCATCTCCACCCCATCCTCTCCTAGGATATAGTGTTAAGTATGAACTTTGTTGCACAATGCGCGTTCCAGCCCCTCAAACCTTCTATTGCATGCCCTTTGCTTAACTCGGCCAGAGCTGGTTTCTGTTGCTTACGACCAAAGTAGCCCAGTCTGCATGTGAGACACAGCCCAGGGGAGTGGAATTCCCAGGACGGAGTGCAGGCCACCACGGAGCCCTCTTGTTCTTTCAGTTTCTCCCCTGGCCCAGCTCCCCATCTATTTTCTGTTTCTGACATCACTTCCCCAGGCTCAGAGCTCTGAATCATGTTGCCTCCTCCCCCTCCTTCACCCCCCACATGCACCATCCAGATGCAGCATCCTCTTCTGTAACGTCTCCCACATCCATCTCTCTTACTCCATCCCTGCTGCCGGCTCGCCGGGAAGGGAGGCCTCATCATTTCTTGCCTGGATGACCGCAGCAGCCTCCCGGCTGGTCTCCTTGCCTCCAGCCTCTCTCTGTTCTCATCTATCCTCCATGAGCTGCCAGATTAATCTTCCTTAAACACCACTCACTGCCTGTCACTCCCCAGCTCAAAGATGTAGCCAGCTCTGTTGCCCGCTGGCCCCCACAGGCACCGTCTGCTCCAGCAGGCCTCCCCTATCTACATGCTGTCACCAGGGATTGCCTGTCCTCTACCTCCTCCCACAACTCTTTGGCCAAATCCCTCCACAAGCCAAGGTTCCAAGCTGAGTCCCTCTATTCTTTTGGCATCAGTGTCCCCAGAGAAGGAAGGAGCTAAGCAAGGAGTTAGCTAAGGACCGCCCCTGAAGTCAAAGGCCAGCAGGTGGTTTGTCTTTGCTTGGCCCCTGTGGACTCATACAAGGCTGTGGGCCTGCCTCTCTCTGTTCTGCATGCCCTGGCGACTCATGCTGGTTTTCAGGCCATCAGGAGTCATACCTGGCCAAGTCACTGTGAGTCATCCTTCACCACGTCAGCCTTCCTTCTCGAGCCCCCTCATGAATGCCTGTCACCCCAGATGAGCACTTTCCCAAGATACCAAGCCTGCAGGGTCCTGCCCTTGGCTCTGTCTGCTGGTTTTGTAACCAAGGATCCTGCTTCCCGCACACATAAATCGGGAGGTACCAGAGACTTCCCAAATGCAAGTGTGTCCACTGCTGTTCTCACAGCACAGCGGTTGTGGCTCACACTTGTGGAGCATTTGCCTCGGGCCATCCTGGGCTACCTGTTTCATATAAAACCTGTTTCATTTAATCCTCACAACCCTGTGAGCTAGGCATCTTTCCTTACACACATTTTTCAGGTGAGAAAACTGGGACAGGGAAGGCTTAAATAATCTGAGGTCACCCAAGCGACGATTCTAACCCAAACCATCAGCTTCAGAGTGCTGGCTCGTGGACACAGCCTTCTAGCGTATACCCTATTTCCCATCCCTCAGTCTACCACAGTGCTGGGGTGGGGGTGGCTCCCCCAAGCCTTAGGGAGTCAGTGAGGCTGGCAGAGAAAGTTTCGAAAAGCCAGAGCTCCTGCTCTGGACTCTTCCTGCAGTCACTTCAAAAGGATGGGGTGACCTTGGTCAGAAGCCATGCTGTACTAGAGCCAGTTCAGGAAACTGTTAAAATTTCTAGAATTCTGCAAGCCAGCTCATGTCTTGACAACTTGAGATAGTCCATGGTAGAAATATGTAGACCATGAAAACTGGCCACCATATCCCCAGCCCTCCTGGAGAGCCAGGTGCCAACCATGGACCAGGATACCAGCGCTGGACAGGGAGTGCTGGCCACTCCCAGAAGGCCATCCTGGTCTTTGGGTGTGGGCTCCAGACAATTCACACAAAAGACAGCCTCTCCCCACAGTAGAGACTGAAGGGGGAAGGGTCTTGAGAAAACCAGGTGGGTTTCAGAGATGGATCTCTTACTGTGTGACCACAAAGCACTGGGAAGAAGCAGGTCTCTAGCCAAGTGTCCGGGCAACAGCATGACAACAAGGTAGGCTCAGGTTCTAACCAGACGTATCCCAGCAAGGGAAGATGGGGGAAACCAAGGGAAAGCAGTGGTACAGCATGGCTCAAAGCACCATGCGAGGAATGCTGAGCACAGGTCCAGCTATGGCTTATGGGAGACGCCAAAGCCACACAGGACCAGAAGGGGGCTCAGAGGAGGAGGAGGAGGACCAGGAAGGGAAGCTCCCTGGCTGGGGGACGCTGGGAAGCTCTGGCTCCTGCCCTGCCATTTTCTGCCTGAGGACAATGAACTGGAGAATCAAAGCCAACTCTACTAAGAAAGGACTAAAACATGAGGAGGAGGGATAGGAGAGGTTGTTGTGAATGGCCTCAGGTCTCTTGGTCCTGACACGTCACACTGCAGGTCTGGGAGATGGGCCTGTTGAACCCCACTGAGAAACTGGGAGTGCAGTCATGGGGAACTAGCTGTATCTAAACGGATTCTCACAAGTTTAAACAAAAAAGGGAAAATACTGGAGAGGGTTTGGGCTATTGAGAGTAGGAACAAGAGATGGAAAAGCAGGCTCTGAAACAGAAAAGGAACCAGTCCAGAGGAAACACCTAGGTCACTTGGGCCCTGCTGCTGGGAAGATGGGGCTCCCTGAAACAGCCACAGAACTGTATAGGAGGAGACAAGGCATGGGGCCAGATAGAAAACCCAGCCAATGTCCACTGGAGTAGCCACAACTTGGTGACCCTGATGCAAACACCTAGTAAAGCTTCTTGATTCATGCAGGTGACCAATGGAAGAAGGGATGCTGAGAAATCTACTGGGATCCCCAAGGATCACGCACACCAGACCAGCTTCTCTTTATTACAGGTGACTGTCGTGGTAGATTAGGGCCGGACTGGAAACACAGCATGTCTGGATTTCAACCAGGCACGTGATAAAATACCTTAGGATCAGTAAATGGAGATACATGAACCAGACGACAGCCTGGCTACGGGAATACAAAACCTGTTGAATGACCAGTATTCCTGTATTTTCTAGCACCGTGGATTAAATCATTAATGTTGATACAGACTCAGGCTTTACCTTTGAGCAGGCTGAATCCTTGGTGTGAGTCAGCATGACTATTAAATAAGTGGACAAAATATATTAACGACTTACTGGTTAAATCTGAGGATAACTGTCCATCCTTTCCTGGAGGACAAGAAGCTTCAAGCAGTGGCAAGCCACCTGGGTGGTAAGACACTGATATTGGTGGCTTAAAGCCCAATGTAATATGCATAATCGTAACCCTGGCGGTGGCAATCGGCTCACATACTGGGCATAGCACTTGAGTTGGTCTAATGGGCGAAGATCGGGACATTTGTTGGATGGTCAAAGGGAGAGATGCTTTCTCTTTTCACCCGACCTGAGACTATGAGGATGTATGTGTATCCCTGGGAGCTCCTGGCAGCCACTTTAAACTGTGAGAAAGAGGTTGTTGGAGAGTGACCCCAATTCCTCAAGAGCAGAAATGAGGAATGGTTCTTGGTCATACTCTTCTCTCTGGATCCAACCATGCCTGAAATCAGAGCTACCCTTGACTTTTCAGTTATATGCACCATTAAATTCCCTTTTTTTACTTAAGGCAATGAGGGTTGAACTTTGCATTAGTTGCAGCGGATACACTTAGTATCCTGTTACTCCATGCCAGGGCACTGAATCAGTAAGGTAAGTCCCCAGGACCCAGGAGGGTGTAATTATTGTGCTGGCACCCAGAGACAGGTGACAAGGATGTGGGGGGTTAAAAGGGGCTCAGAACCATGTCAACCAAGGACCAAGAGAACTGGAGATGCCTGGTCCAGACAGGAGTAGATGGGGCCAGGCAAGAGCCTTGTCTGCAGTAACTGGGAGAAGGCTATCCGGTGTGGCCTCAAAGGGCCAAGAGCCATCTGGGAGAGCTTACTGGAAGAATTCCACCTCATTACAAGAAAGTGGTTTTGAACAAATCCCTTTTGATTAAAGCTCAAAGCTACAGGTGAGGGAAGCCAACTCCTAGACGTGGAGATTTCCTAACCACAGCCCTTCCCTGTTTTAGGAAGCCGGTGCACCACAACCAGGTGGGGTCAGCACATAGATGCAGAGTGGGCTGGGGAGGTGGGGGATTTAACCCAAGACTACACAGAGAATCAGGGTCCCCTGGCTCTCTTCCATCAAGTCCATGGAGTGCGAGACACGGTCCTGACAGCAGAGCCGCACAGGACACCATTTTGTCTCCCACGGTTTGGGGGTAGGAGGCCCAGCAGGAGAGTACTGAGGTCCCGGCCCTGACATTTCCTGAGTGTGATCTCCAATATCGCAGTGTCTTCATCTAATAAATGGGGCTAACCTCACCTACCTCGTGGGTTGTCCTGGGGTTTTGATGAGATGACCTAGGCAAGGCCCAAGCGCTGCTTCCAAATACAATGACTACCATCACCGAATTAAAATAAAAATGTTAATAGCCTACACCCACCTAACGTTCCTTCTCTTCCTGCCCCAAGCTCTCTCCTCTTAGCCCAAGAATGTGCTAGGTTGTCAAAGATCTAGACAGGAATCCCCAGCTTGCCTAGGATGGTCAGACCCGGCCTCATCCGTAAAATGGGAATGACGGTGCCCGTGCATTTGAAGCCCCTGGCCTACAGGAGGTGCTCAGGTAATGGGGACAACTGCCTTCTGCAGAGAGATCAGCCCGACACTAGATCGCCAGCGGGATCCCCGCCCCGCCCACCCACCTCGCAGGGCGCCAGGGCAGTGCAGGTAGCAGGTAGGAGCTGCGGCTGGGAGCAGGCTTAGGAGAGGGGCGGAGGCCGCCAAGCAGCGGTGCCCACAGGCTGGACGCCTGCTCCCCGGGTGGGCGGCAGCCAAGCGCTCAGCCAGGAACTTGTTAACAGGCCCCGAACAAAGAGCCGATAATCCGGCGGGCGGCTGCGGGCGGGCTGGCGGGCGGAGGGATCCCGCCCCTTCCCGGGCACCGCCACCCGAGTTTACGGCGCATTAATTACCCCGCGCCGGGGCGGGGAGAGGGTCGGCGGGGCCGCCACGCCGCGCCTCCCGGAGCTCGGACGCCCCCTCTGGGCGCCAGCCCCTCCCGGAACCCAGCGGGCGCCGCAGCTAATTGCTAATCCCTCGGCTCAGGCTCCCATTGGCTCGGGCACCTGCAGCCCCACGGCCGCTCACGTGCCCCGCAGCTCGGCTGGCCGGAGGGACCCCGCCCGCCAAGCTACCGTGACAACGAGGTGGGGGCTCCGACGCGGCAGAACCAGGCACGCAGGGGGCGCCAAGGAGGCCCTCCGATCGGCCGGTGCCAGGAACAACTGGGGGTTGGGGTTGGGGCTGGGGCTGGGGTGGGGGCTGGAAAGAATGGCAGACCTGAAGAAAACATGCAGCCCTCAGCTCCAGCGGTCCCGCTCCAGTCAGGAGGCTGGAGTCGAATTCGGGGTGTACCCCCTGCAGGCTCGTGCTGGGCTTCCGGCCGGATGGGGCACGGAGAGTCCCACCTGCCGCCCTGGCTGCCGTGCTCCAGGGAGGATGAGGGCTACTGCGTCGGGAGCTCCCTAAGACCCATGCAGCTGTCCCTCAGGTCTGTCAATCTAGATGGACTTCCTCGCCCCTCGTCTCCACCCCAGATCTCAGCCACATATTTGCCTGAAGCTCAAGGTGACCCTGAGCCTTCCAGACGGACACAGCAGTGACATCCAGGCGTGGTAGGGGCTCAGCTCTGGAGGACTGGCCAGTCTAGTGAGGACTAGCCCCCGGCACTCCCCCAATGGCCCGACTCGGAGGCAGGGACTTTCAGGGACCTCTGGCCCACTGAAGTGAGCCAGGAAAACTTCCCCCTTTGTGGTCTACTGCGGGGAAGTGCTGCCACTCAAGTGTCCCCAGACTTCTCTCTGAGTTCCCAGTCTCAAACCCGGTTGAGGCCACCCAACCACCAAACTGGAAAGGGGGAAAGGTCTTACATGTGCCCTGCCCTGGGCATGACAAGGGACAGAGGCCCCAAATGGGAGTCTCCTCTTAGGCCTCCCCAACCTGGCCTTCTGACAGCCATGCTGTCACCTCCAGGACAGGCTGTTGTGGTGCCCCCTGCACATTTGCCATCATCAGTTGCTGGAATTTCCTGAATACCTGCCATGTGCTGTGACCGCCTCCCATCAGCCGGTTAATCTCCCTACAACCCGTGCCTAGGTCTTCTAAGAAGCTCTTTGTAATTTTTTTTAAGTGGTGCTGGGGAGGGAACCCAGGCCCCGTGAGCTACAAGACAAGGCAACATGAAGAGCATGGAGGAGCTGAATCCAGGGCCGGGACTCCGGGGAGTACCAAGGGCACTTTAGGGTGTACCCACTCTTGGGAGCTGCGTCTGCACTTGCACTGCATAGACTGGTACTTCCGACACCTCCTTGGCTCACCCTGGTCTGGTCCAAACCCAGACACCGGAGCCTGCCAACTCACCTGTTCCACCATCTCCTCCACCTGCCTGGGCTTCCAGCCCCTGGGGACCTCAAGCAGTCTGTCACCTGATGTCAGTGCCTGGGAAGAAGGTGGGGCTCAGGCACTGGCCTCCTGGCCTTCTGGGTGCCCCTGAGAAGGCCTGTTTCTGTAATTAGGGGTGTTCACCAGCTGAAACAGGATCTGGTTTCCCGGCTTGGGAGCTGGGACTGACAATTCTGTCTCACAGCCACCTTTGGCTCTGCCCCAGCTGCCACCTGGCTCCCAGGCAATGCAGCAGACTCTGCCAGGGATACTGGTGTCTTTGGCAGGTGCTGGGCAGGTGCGAGCAGTTCTTGGGGGGACCTGCTATTGAGGGCTGAATCTAAACCCCACCCCCAGGCAGTCTCCCTGGGCACCAGCTTCTATCCTGATGGAGTCATCAAGACCAATCCTTTAGTATACAAAGAGGCAGACAGCACAGAGAGGTTAAGTGATGGGTCCAGATCACACAGCAACCTGACGGCACCATCCGGGGCCCCTGCTCCCCTCTGGCGCCTCTTCCTATGTGGCAGAAGAGCTAATCATCAGCACGCAGTTCCAGGACTGGCTGGAACAACTGCCCTTTCGACACTTGAATTGGCCTAAGACCCCGCAAATGCGGTTGTGTGTGCTTCTAACTAGACGCTGCCCATCTTCCTGCCTGGCTCCTTCCTGGGACTGCAGCAAGGAGCAAGGAAGCAGCAGCCCCCATGGAGAGGCTTCTCTCTTTGGGCTTGGGCCCCAGTGCCTCTTAAATTCCCAGCTCTGTCCTGACTCACTGCCCTCAAATGCCTAGGAAAGTGGAGGAAGGAGACAAGCCATGCGCAACTGCTAGATGTTGGGGTCTGCTCCAGGTGTTTTCTCTGTTGCCCATCTATTGACTACTAGAACCCCAGGAGGGAGACACAACCCCATTCTACAGATGCAGAAACAGGATGGAGAGTGAACGTTACCCAAGGATGCATGGCTTGGATGGAAAACCAACCCTCTCTGTCCCCAGAGCCCCAGCCTTTTGTACTCCACTTGGTAGAAAGAAGAGGCCGAAGCTTCCCAGATGCCAAAGGATGCTTCCATGGGTGCTGACAAAAGGAAGGGGCACTGGTAGAGCTGACTGCACAAGGCTGAGCTCCCATCTGGGTGACCAAGCATATTGGAGCCCAGTGAGCGGCCCAGTCTTAAGAACCAGGAGCTGCACACAGGTGAAGCACAGAGCAGCCCAAAATCTTGGTGTTAACTCTCTGAGTGACATTATTTGCACAAGAAAACACCTACTCTAGAGGAAATCTATGCCAGGGTGGGGATGGGGTGGGCAGGGAGATCCCTACTCAGCAGTCAGGGGCAGGCAACTTGTGTGGGTGACTCACAAACACACACCCCCTTGTGGGCTGGCGTGCCATCTGTGTGTGAATGCAGCACCAGGGTACAGCATCCCTGCCCGCCTTCACCCCACATGAGGGAGCCTGGCTTTACGGGTCCCCACCCTGCACGGAAGGCCATTTCCAGCCTCGCTGGAGTAGGGCAGTCTTGTTCAGGGACAAGGACAGGATCACTGCTGAAACGAATTTCTCTCCTTATCCCTGGCCACAAGCAGCGTGGCCAGACAATCCAAACTTCAATCAAGGAAACACAAAAACACTAAACACTTGGCTGGCCACGGTTCGGAGCATGTTGGGGCAGAGAGCAGGGTCAGAGTGCCACAGACGATGG
>RJWT010013857.1:0-21474 GCA_004365215.1 Cuniculus paca
ATAAATTCTCGTTTCTGCCACCCATAGAACTTTTCTGGAACATTTGGTCATATCACGTGAGGATAGATTTCATCTAGAGTCTGTGAACTTTATATCGATAGAAAGAATTATAGACATAAGTTTAGAAGGGGAAGCAAAATCACTTTATTAGAAAGAGGAGAAAAACAAGTAGATAGCTACCTTGTTGGAGTAAGGCAGGGAGCCCAGAGCTGGTACTCGAGGATCTTTGTTCTTAGTCTCATTATGTGGCAAGAAAGGGACTCTCCCCCTTGACAGCTGTTATAATTTGATTGGCTATTTTAGGCTCTGAGAACTCTGATTCAGTCACTGTCCCTTTCCATTGCCTATGTGTACATTCTTGGTTAAACTTTCTTGGGTCTCTTTGTTTGGTCAGGGTGATATCTGTGAGAATTATAGCAGAACCTCACATTCAAGGCCAAGTTAGCAGAAAAGGATTACATGTACATGTTAGTGTATCAGTATGGTGAGAGAATGATAGATATTCACATACAAGTGTGTGTCTAGGTATGAATATATGGGTTATATATATATATGTTTTATACTAAGTGGAATTTTGTATCAAATAGCCCCGTTCCCCACTTTGTCTTTTTTGTACATAACAACAGGAGGAAGAGAGGAGTGAACTGGGGCTCTTGCTTCAAAACCAGCTGAGCTGCTTTGCAGTTCTCTCTGCTTCTCTGAATTGTTCTCTCTAGCAGAGATTTAACTCTTTCCAGACAGGATTTGTCAGAAAGCTTATTAAGGCCCTTACCTTTCCCTGCCTTCCCCCCAACAATTTCTTCCTTGCTCCAGATTTCTACAAGGAATGCCAAGTTATGGTCTGTGTTTTGAAGCTGACGAAACTGACAAACATGTTTGTTATTCTTCCTGACCAGGCTCAGGGCTGAGCCAGTGGAGTTGGGGCACCTTAGAGTGAGCAGCAAGGTGCTGCTGCTCACGGCCCCCATGCACGGAAGAGCGAGTTCCTCCACCATGGCATGGAAATGGACCCTGCCACAAAATAAAAAATAAAACAGCAGCCAGTCTGAACCCCTTTCATCAGAGTGAACCCCCTCCGGCTGCTCAAGTTGGAATCCTTTCCTATTTTTCTTACTCTCATTTGTTAAGGGCTGAGCTGATCTTTGTCAGCTGCTCCATCTAAAGTCTTTTAGCAGTGTCTCTTACTTTCTAATGGGAGGTTTTTCCTGTATACTCAGTTCCCAACTTATAGATAAGTTCTTTTCTAGGACAACATTATTACGTTGGATTCATTCGTAGTCTGACACAGTGAGTCTTATACACTTTGACACAAATATACAGCATAAAGCGTTAAAAAAACACACATACAAAATACTGTCAATAAACTATTTTTATTTTTAAGCACAGTAAACACACAGCAGCACAACTATGACAACGTTTGGCAGATATGAGAGTTACTTCTGCAATTTGTATGCATCTACATGTGTTCGTAATTTCAGGTTCTTTCCTATCTGAAAAGTTCACAACTCAACTGTCCATAAGTCAGGGACTTACTGTAAATGAATAGATAAATAAAAATAAGAAAGAATTGGGGATGTAACTCGCAGTGAAATTGTGGTTTCAATTCCCAGTACTACCCCCCAAAATAATTCAACTGATACATTATGTTAAGAAGCAGAAGGGAAAATAACTTTGGGGTTTGTCCTTTTAATCTAAGAGTTTAATTTTATTTTGTCATTTCCATGAGGCTTGAATGAGCTCTGTCTCTTTAGTATTCTCATCTACATAAAATGTACATTAAAGTCTCAACTCTGAGGATACCTTTGTAGGCTTTGCCAGTTACAGACTAGTTTGTCACTGACACCCATTGTGTCTTAGGTTCATAATCTGTAAGATGGGGATATAAAAAATTATTCCTCCAAGGATCATTTTAAGTGTTGAATGAGATCATACTAAATGTTCTTAAACTATTGGCCCCAATATAAAATCTATCACTGTTCTATGCTATCCCCAGAGTTTGCTAACTATTGTGTAGAAGAGGACTCATTCCTCATACCTACTGTATTAGTCTGTTTGCTATGCTTGGGAAAAAATACCTGACACTAAAAAATTAAAGGCAGAGAGGTTAATTTGGTTTACAGTTTCAGTGGGTTCAGTTCATGGTAAACCAACCCCAAGGCAGAAAGTGCAAGGTGCTACAGCCTAATGGAAGAAAGCTGCTCACATCATGACAGCCAGGAAGCAGAGAGAAAGGAGGACCTGGGAAAGAAAATACACCCTTCCAGCTTATGCCCCACAATGACTTACCTATTCTAACTAGGCCATACTTCTGAACATGGGACTTTGGTGGACATTTTATATCTAAACCATAACACTTACTCCTTAGAATGCTCGACTGGCCACTTCTGGAAGTTTCCTCAACAGTCATTTTTAACGCTTTTCACTTGAAGCCACATTAACATTGATGACTGCTTAAGAGTCATGCTTTCCGGGGTGAGCCAAGATTGTGATAGAACAACAACCTGGCGTGGTGGTGCATACCTGTAATCTCAGCACTCGGGAGTCTGAGGAAGGAGGATCATTGCGAGTCTGAGACCAGTCTGTGCTACAAAGTGAGCTCAAGGCCAGCCTGAACTGCATAGGGACATCCTGTCTCAAAAAGATAAAAAAAAAAAAAAGATTGCGATAAAACAAAAAGTTTTCATGGAAGTGAAACCCTACTATAATTCCTGAAAGTTTGTGATAAGTATCTTGAGTTAGCTTGGACACAGTGCAGGAATCCCTGTCATTTGCCCTTTTCTTCCTGCTAGGGCATATTAAAATGCAAGTGAATAAGAAACTGATTTGAGGATGACTTTGAATCCACTCCAGTCTATCATAAAATAGAAGAACAAATTATTCTAAAATTTCTACGCTATTACTATCATTAGGAACGTGTTACTCACCTCCTACTGTCTTGATCCATTCCTGAAAAATTCTGTCCCCAGGTCAAGCAGTTTATCTTCATTAGTGTCATGCTCAGCTCTCTCTAGAGCAATCTGATAATCCTAAGGGAGACTGAGACAATCACATTCTCTCTTGGCCCCTTATAGGATCCTGTCTAGGATGGAGTGGGGCTTTCTGAACTACCTCAGAGTGTAATCTTTTCAGCCAGGAGTCTCTGGGAACTGGGTGGGATCATCTGTAGCCACTCATTGCAGGCAAGAGGATTCTGGTCTCAGTGTTTTCATATGAGTGAGGTTCAGAAGGGCTTCCCAAAGATTTCTCACATTGGACCACAAGGATTTCTCAGGATCTTTTCATGACCTAAAGGAAGTGGTAATTGGTGGGCAGAGACTCAGGTTAATGTATGGTTTTCTGTGTCCGCAGTGTCAGCAACCTCTGAAGCCTTCAAGGAGCTGGTTGGGGCCGTTGGTGGATCTGTGACCTTCTGTCTGAATTCCACAGTAGAGCAAGTTGACAGTATTGCCTGGACCTTCAATGAAACCAATTTTGTCACTGTAGAGCCAGCCATGGGAGACAAAGAGGCCACTAGCATAGTAGCACAGAAACATAACAAGCTCAGGGTGCTTCTTCAAGATGGAGGCTACTCTCTGACATTCAGTCAACTAAAGAAGACTGACTCAGGCATCTACTCTGTGATGATATACAGCTCAGACTTCCAGAGTCCCCTCACCCGGAAGTATAGGCTGCATGTCTATGGTGAGCAGAATCAATTCTCATGGTTCTTCTGTGTGAGCAGAATCTTCTCATATGATGGATGGCTACCATGGTGAGGTGATGGGCTCTTTGACACCCAAGGTGTTCAAGCACAGCCTATATAAACACTTGGCAATAATGTGGGAGAGGAAACTCTTGAATGAATGAAGTAGATGTAGCTCACCCATGATGTCCCTGCCTACTCAGATTCTGTAGTAGACTGTGTGGTGTAGTAAATGGGCAACACAGAAAGTGACAGTCACACAGATCTAAGTCAAATTCGGGCCTCTGTACTTAGCTATGTGCAGGCCTTAGCCAGGTTACTTAATTCCTTTGAGTCTTAGTTTCCATATCTGTAATGGAGAGGACAATGATTACTACCTTAGGAAGCTAGTTGGGCATAAGTATCGGTCCCAACCCTTTCCCCCTACAGATCTGATCTGCATTATTATCATCATTATTGTTATTACCATATTGTTATAAGGGCATGAACACTTAGATAGGAATGAAAATTCTGCTCTGAATTACTCCTTCCTTTTTATTCTGGAGCTTCTCAAGGAGATTTAGGTCCAAGTTTTCCCAGGATAATTCAAAGAAAGGAGAACTATAGGCATATTTTCCATTCCTGGCTGTACTTCTTTCCACAGAACGCCTGTCAAAGCCCAAAGTCACCATGGGTCTTTACAGCAATAAGAATGGCACCTGTATAACCAGCCTGACATGTTCCATGGAAGAGGGAGGAGAGGATGTGACTTACAGCTGGAAGGCCCTGAACCAGGCAGCCAATGAGTCTCATGATGGCCCCATCCTCCCTGTCTCCTGGACTCTAGGGGAAAATGACATGACCTTCATTTGCATGGCCAGGAACCCTATCAGCAGCAATTCCTCAAGCCCCATCCTTGCCCGGAAGCTCTGTGAAGGTGAGTGTCCCCTTTCCAGGCACTCTAGTCCAAGTAACTGTACTTCTTTGGTTCCTAACTCCCAGGGGAAGAGGCCCTGTGGCCTGGGAAGTCACCATGCTGGGAGGAAAGTGGCAGGTGTTCTAAAAGTTGGGTCACTTTTCCTAACCAATTTTTTTCCCTTCCTCACACTTCCGCCCATTCTTTCTTTAAAGGTGCTGTTGATGACTCAGGTTTTCCCCTGGGCCTCTTGTGTCTGCTGTTGGTGCCCATCCTGCTATTCTTCCTGGTACTCTGGGCAGTTCTTTCGATTGGGCGGACAAAGAGAAGAAAAGGTAGCGCTGGTGTGATTTTTTTGTTGTTCTCACCATCGCTTGTGTGTTTTCTCCTTCATTTATTCCGCAAGCATGAAATGAGCCTTATGTAAGGCTTGGCACTGAGAATACAAATGGAGAGGTCACAATCTGCCCCAAGAAGCACACAGATAGTCTACACTCCATGGTTCTGGAATAGAAAGAGAGCTGGAGTCCTTGCCTCCTCTTCTGAGGACAAAATCTCTCTCCAGGGCCCACTTCTCTCCTTCTCTCAGAGGGAGTTGTTGATGTGGCCCCTCTGACCTGAGAGATGATGCCCTCCAACTTTGATACTTCCACAGAATACCCTCCAATCAGCCCTTCTTATCCTCATCCTCATCAAGAGTTCCCAGACCAGTCCCAATCTTCTCCATTGGGTCAACTCTTGAGACTACTCTTCTCTCCTCACTCCAGCATACACATTCCTCTTGGAAAAGCTGTTGTGTTGCCTCCACACTGCCCTGCTGACTTGTTTTCTCAGCCCCTGCCTAATATTGTCCTTCTGGGATGTGAGGGAGAGACCTGAACACTGAAAACACTCTGAAAGCATTTATGACCTTCTCTGCTTCCCACTCTGGTCACCTGGGTTACAAGATTGGAAATGAAGGGGGCCTAATTCATCCTGATTTACCTAGGATTTTCGCCAGGTTTAAAACTGAAAGTTCCCTGCCCAAGAAAACAGCAGGGGACCTGGAGTGGTTGTGACCCTCAGTGGGCTGTCCATTTGAGATGATAGGCTAGTAAAGGTGGTGAGTGGTGGGACTGGCACATTTTGATTCTCCCTTTACTTGGTTTCAGAGCCTGTTGAAATCAAGAGTAGAATGGACATCCACCAGGAAATTCCTAACTTCTATCCCTATTCTGCAGAGAACATGGAATATGACACAATCCCCCCCATCCACGTGAGTCTTTCCTCATGTTTCTTAGGCCCTGATTCATCTTTCTAAGGCTGTCTTTGTTTTACTTGAGATTTTTCTATGGTTTGAGTAACATGGAAATGGACAGGGAGATTAGACTACAGAGCCCTAAAAACCAAGTGTACTTATACCTCCCCCAAGTCTTTATGGATTCACCTCTGTGCAGAAGTTGGCAGCCTCCCAAGCACCTGGTTCTTACCCAGCTAGTAACACTCATGCTGTGAACGTTACATGACTCATCCTTTCCCTTCTGCAGTGCACAGTCGCCACTCAAAAGGACCAAGTTCTTTTGCATAGAGGTGGGTGGAGAATTGTGACTTTGACACAATGTTTGAGTAATGGTGTCAAAAGACTTGTTGCTCTAGACTCTTCTTTCTCTGAGGTGACTCAGAACCATCAAGAGAAGAGCCAGAGGGCCTATATCACTTTGGATCTACACTCAATTTAGAAAGGACCTACCTTACTAAGTTCCCACTTTACTGAGTGAGATGAATGAGCACAGTATAATTCAAACTGAAAAATAAAGTCATAAAATGATGTTTAAAGAAACCCAAATAACAAAAGACAATTTGAAGACATGAAGTAAGTAGACAACTTCAAAAAGTGCCCAGGACTAGTCACTATAGCCCAAACTAGGAAGCTCTTTAGATGATGTGGAGCCCTTTTCCACAGTGACCCATTTAGCAAAGAAATTAAATTAGACCTTCAAAACCCCAATTTGGCTTTAGCTTTTGGTGTCTCTTGATCAGGAGCATCTTCTCTATCTACATTTACCTATACAGACCTCTTTTGAAGAGGAAACACTACCTTTCCTCTTTGAAGTCATTAATACTCTGAGAGCTCCTTCCTTCCTCTAAGGAGGACTGCTTTGTACTCCATTCAACTGTCTTAAATCAAACTTTTTCAGTTATCATCATCCTTTTGGTTTCCTTACTCAGCACATACCCCAGAGAGGCTGTGAAGCCACCCTCAATGTTCAGGAGTAGACTTTACCAACCCAGAACATTTTTCTCTAGTGGGGAAGAAGATTTTGTTATCACCTTGTTGTTTTGTTTGGTCTGTGAACATCGGGCATCCTTACTGGTCTTTTCCAAGGACCTTTTGACTATCGTTTGGTCCCCTTGAGAGGTTTATAGCTCATGAGATTTATATCTTATATTTTTTGAAATTCATTTAAACATAACAGAGCAAAAATAATGCAATAAATACAGAAATAAATGATAAACATGAATAAAAATAATTTCATGACTTCCTAAAACAATTTATTAATAATTATTATAATAACAGTTCTGACTACCATCTTTGTTCTAGAGGAACACTCTTTTCCTTCTCTCCATCTTCTTCCACCTTTGTTTTTCCCTCCCTGATTTCTGGATGTCTCTCTGCTCTTGTCTGTGTGACTCAGAGCACAGGTGATGATTTCTTCTGTTTATTGTTTATTTTTCAATAGAAAAATAATCCAGAAGAAGACGCAGCAAATACTCTTTATTCCACTGTGCAGATGCCAAAAAAGGTAAGAAATTTTAGAGCTGAGTTTCATCTTAATTGTGCCATCCTTTTTACTGCTTAATGTTTAGGTTAAAATTTCTTGGGCCTCAGAAATTTGATATTTTCTGTCATTATAAGGGACCCCATTTTCTATGCTTAGGGTTACACATGCATGTAGGGAATAGAAGTGAATTGTAGAAATAATAGAGTAGGAGAAACATTTTAGGTAGAAATAGCAGAGAAGGGCTCTGATCAAGCTCTTGGATGAAGAAAAAGGACATGGCTCAGGCTGCACCTGGCAGGAAAGGGATGTTTGGGAAAGAGAAACCATCTTGCTTCTGGAGCTAGAATAAGAGAAAGAGAGATTTCCACTTCTGTTCCTTGTTCTCACTATGTTAAATCTGATTTTCACACTCCCTATAATCAAACTATTAATGTGGTAAGATTTAAGGCTTATTCTTACACAGATTTTCCTCAGTAGAAGCAATAGTATCTTTCTGTCTCCTTTCCCTTCCTCTTCAAAACAGAACAGAAAAGCTGGGGATCTTAAAAGCAGTTTTCTAGTGATAGAAACAGTTGCTTCTAATAGTTATTACAAAGAATATTTAGTGCACTAACCATTCAACAAGATAATGATGGATTAAACCTTTTTTTAAAAACCTTGTTTCTCTAAGTTAGAAATGATTAAGAGCAAGCCCAGTGGAGGTTCTGCTTGGGTAACCTCAAATATAAGAAAATCTGAGATCTAGGAAAATGCAGAGCACTGCTTACTTCTAACACTCTTTCTTTGCCTCCATGCACAGGTGGAAAATCCCCACTTACCACATAGGATACCAGACACATTGAAGCCCGTTGGCTATGAGAATATCATCTAAATACCAGAGTGCTCTTTCAAGTCTCAGAGGAACACAAAAGAATTCCTTGATAAGAAATTTCAAGAAAAACTGAGTGCTGGGTGTGGTGTGGTATAACACTGTAATCGCATCACTCAGCAGACTGAAGCAGGACGGTCTTGAGTTCAAGGCCAACCTGGACTACATCGTGAAGCCCTATTCTATGCAAGGGGCTATTTTTTGTTGCTGTCATCACCTATAGATATCAGACTCCAGCTTCATTAGCCTCTTGATGCAAACTCACATCAGCAAATTTCCAGGGAGCTTCCAGCCTCTTGGTCTTGGACTGGCATTGCTTCCTGATGTCCCTTGTTATGTGGCTTTCAGCTTCTTGGACTGAGCAGCTACTGGATCCTCTGGTTCTCTCTCCATCAGGCACAGGGACATTGTGAACACTCCTGCCTCCAAACTTACAAACCTGTCTAATATGTGTGAAGAAGCCCATGTATCTATATACCTAATATAGATTTTAATATATATTTCTCTTAATTTCCCAGTTGTTCACTCAAAGTTTTCAGTCAACTCAACCAAAGAGGGTTTTAACTTGCAATCCATATTGGATTCTTGTGCTATCTGCTTGGACCCTCCCACAACTTTTTTTTTTTTGGCTTTAGTTCTTGGGTCTAGCCACTAGGTCCACATCTTCTGAGTGAAAACATAATTAAATCTACTAGAGGACTTTGAGACTGTGGCAAGCACTCGTGTCTCTAGCCCAAATTCTGGCGGTGGCTGCACCAGCATGATCCTCAGAGCCAAATGCACCCATTCTCCAAGCCTCTAACTCCTACTTCATCACATCCCCTGTCTAAAAAGCATATGTTGCCTTCTCAGACTCTTGCTCGGGATTGTGTTAAATCTAAGTACCAGCTCTGGTAGCATGGCCATTGTGACATTTAGTATGATGTTGACAATATGTTTGTTAAAAATGGCTTTTGCCAGATTGAGGTAAAGTCTTCTATTACCTATTTTCTTCAGGGATTTTATCATGAATGGATGCTGGATCTTGTCCAAGGCCTTTTTTGTATCTGTTAAGATGATTATGTGATTTTTTTTTGTCCTTGCTTCTGTTTATGTGATCTATTACATTTATTGGTTTGTGTATGTTGCATTCCTGGGATGAAGCCTACTTGGTCATGATATATGATCTTTTTAATAGTTTGTTGCATTCTATCTGACTGTATCTTGTTGAGGATTTTTTAATCTATGTTCATTAAAGAGATTGGCTTGTAGCTTTCTTTTTTAGTTAAGCCCTTTTCTGGTTTTGGAAACAAGGAATGACTTTGGCAGTACTCTTTGCCTTTCAATTTCATCAAAGAGTTTCAGGAGTGTTGGCGTTAGATCTTCCCTGAGGTCTTTGTAAAATTCAGTGGTAAATCTATCAGATCCTTGCCTTTTCTTAGTTGGTAGGTTTTTAAATTACTGCTTCAATTTCACTGCCTCTTATTTGCTTGTTCGGGGCTTTTATACATTTTTTAAACTGTTGTTCTGTTATGATTATGTATCTAGAAATCTATCCATTTCTTCTGGATTCTCTAATTTATTACAGCACAAGTGTTCAAAGTAGTTACTAATAATCTTCTGGATTGCTGTGGTGTCCAATGTGATTTGGCCCTTTTTTGTTTTAATGACTTTAGTATTTGTCTTTTCTTTCCTTCTTTTGGTGACTTTGGCTAAGGGTTTATCTATTTTGTTTATTCTCTTAAAGAACCAGATCTTTGGTGAATTCTTTACATTTTTAGTCTCAACTTTATTAATTTCTATTCTGATCTTTATGATTTCCTTCTCATATGAATTTTGAATTTGGATTGTTCTTGTTTTTCTAGATACTTGAGGTACACCGTTAGATTATTTATTTAAACTAACCCTAACTCTTTTTGAAATTATCTACTTACTTCTTGTCCCCAAGTTGTCTTTGGGTTATTACTTGGGTTTCTTTAAACATTATTTTATGACTATATTTTCAGTTTTCTTTAAATCATGTTTATAAACATTTACTTCAACTTATGCTATTGAAGTTCTATTTGGGAAGTGTTTGGCTGTGCCTGTGGCTTCAACTGTTTCACCTATGTTTTCTATTAGCAGTTTCAGTGTCTCAGATTTTATACCTAGGCCTTTGATCCATTTTAAATTGATTTTAGTATAGGGTAAGTGATAAAGATCTAGTTTGTCTTCTACAAGTGAATGTTCAGTTTTCCCAGCACTATTTGCTAAACAGGCTGCCTTTTCTCCAATGTATATTTTTGTCTTCTTGGTCCAGAATCAGGTGGCTGTAGTTTCATGGGTTTGTTTCTGTGTCTTCTACTCCATTCCATTGGTCTATGTATCTTTTCTTTCTTTTCTTCTTTTTTTTTTCCTGTCTTTTTGAGACAGGGTTTCACCACGCAGTTCAGGCTGGCCTTGAGCTCACTTCGTAGCCCAGACTGGTCTTGAACTTGCAACAATCCTCTTGCCTCAGCCTCCGAAGTGCTGGGTACATATCTATTATGGTAATACCATATTGTTTTGTTACTATAGTTTTGTAGTATAATTAAAATGGGGTATTGTGATGCCTCTATCTTTAATATTATTGCTTAGGATTGCTTTGGCTATTCTGGATCTTTCTGTTTATATGAATTTTAGGATTATTTGAGCATTGACTGTAGCTCAGTGGTAGAGCACTTGTCTAGCATGTGCAAGGCCCTGGATTCAATCTCCAGCACTGCCAAAAAATAAAATTGCATGAAGAGAGTTCTAGGATTTTTTTTCCAATTCTGTGAGGAATGTTATTGGTATTTTCATGGAATTTCATTGATTTTGTAGATTACTTTTGGGAATATGGTCATTTTAACAATATTAATTCTGCCAAACAATGGAGATGCAAAGCTTTACACTCTTCTAGTGTCTTCTTCAATTTCTTTCTTCAGTATTCTGGAATCTTTGTTGTAGTATTTCACCTTTTTGGTTAGCTAAATCCCTAGGTATTTTTTTGGAAACAATCATGATTGAAATTTTCTGATTTCTTTTCAGCTACTCTATTATTGGTATTCTGAAAAGCTATAACATTGATTTTGTATTGTACTACTTTGTTAAATCTACCAGCTCTAAAAGTCTTTCGGTGGAATCTTTAGGGTCTGCTAGCAATGTTAAAAAGTCATTGAATTCTCAGGGTGAGCACTGCATTTGATGCTTTTCCTGACCTATCTTGAATAAAGACACTGGGAAGGAAATTGGTGTCCAGATCTGGGGGCGTGAAATAATGTGGGAAAATATGTGTTTAAATTTGTGAAAAGGGAAATATTTAGGAAAAAAATTTCAAATATAAGAAACCAAGCTCAGATAAAGCAAAAGCATAATAGAAAATCTAGGGGTAGACCAGGGGAATGGCCTGAGTCTTACTTGAGAGAAAGTGAAAGTTGAAAATATGACACAACTCTCTAATGTCTGGAGATCTCACCACCAAAAAGGGCTGGGCTAGTGTTATGGTTTGTATGTAGGTGCCCCCCACAAGCCTCATGTAGTCATGGAAGCAGCTGAATCTAGCATTTGTGATTGACTCCTTGTCTAGTGCTGGCATTGGCGGTGTGAATTCTGCACGCACCCAGAGGTGGAGCCGATGTGAAATGTAAGGTCAAGGTGGTTTTTCCATCTTTTGCCAGGTTGGTTCTTGTTGCTTGCAGTGGCCATGAACCGCTGCCCCCTCAGCCACGCCACCCTGCCTTGGAACCAGCTGAGTATGGATGGAAACCCCCAAAACTGTAATAAATAAACCTCTCCATACATGCCTGTATTTATTACTACAATTTTCCTTGAGAGACCATCTTATTTTAATAAAATTAGTATTTCTCGAGGGAGAGTTGTTGTTATTGTTGTTTTTTCAAATTCTCACAAAAGCATGGTGGTGGGTAGGCTACAGCATTTGAGAGTTATTTATGCTAAAGCAGAAGTCGAAGCTAGGACCTTAAGCTCATTGAACAGCATGACATTTCAGTAATACATGCATACCTATGCATAACTCCTGATAGCTAAATATCAGAAGCAACCTATATGCATACATCTTCTCTTATATGAGAAACCCAAAGCATAAATAATTTAAAGAGCAAAATAAAAGATGACAGGAAATAGGGAAGTAGGCTTTGTAGAGATTGGAAGGGGACCCAGGGATGGAGGAACACGAAAGGGAGGGGAAGGGGAAGTAAAAAGAGTAAAATGCAATAGTATATGGCCCAATTCCCCATGATGAATGCATTTACTATGTACTACATACTAATATCCAATACAAGCAGATTATTTGTGTGACCCATATTAATGCCAGTTCAGCTGTGATACTACCACATCCTTGAATCCTGAGATAAGGTGATAAGGTATTTGCCACGGAACACACATTAAGACAAGAAAGACATCCAAACATTCAACTGTTGAGATAATATTTTACTGCAATATATTTTGAAAATCAAAACTAGCACAAAAAAATCCTCCTTGCATAAAGTATCAAAATGTTACATAAAAAGTACCATGCCATATCAGACTAGAGACTGAAGAAAACATAAAATTCAGCAGCACTGATTCCATCTTCCATCAAAATTGTGTTTTGTTTGTCAAGCAGTACAATTTTCTCTCCTTCAGCCCAAAGCCAAGTGAATCTTCAGGCAAGAAGTTGAGTCTCTTTATTGTAAGTGGAAAAACAAAAAAACCCACTAACTAATCTATAGAGTGGTCTTGGTCTAGATCATATCCTCTCTAGAGAAGGCCACATGTGGTTGCCTGACTATACTGGAAAAAATGTGTAATTCAGATCCCATCAGTTTTTTTAAATCTTCCTGAACCCTCCAACAACAGACAAGTTTCCTAAGACCACTTCACTGCCCCTAGCTCACTTCTCTTCCGAGCCCCATGGCCCAAAGACCCTTGCTGGGGGCCAGTTGTTTTCTTTCACGTGCGCCATAGTTTGTGTTGTTTGTGTGCACACATTAGAGCTAAGGAGTGAACCCAGGGCCTTCACACTAAGCTATATTCCAACCCCTTTAAAAATTTTTTTTGAGACAGGGTCTCACTATGTTACTAAGTTGCCTATTGTAGGCTTGAACTGGAATTTCTCCTGCCTCAGAGAGTGCTGGGTATACAGGCATGGGCCCATGACCACCCTCCATAGCTCTTTATGTTATACTGGCGAGGTAAGCTCATTCTGGTACTTATGTCCAGTAACCAATAAGAAACTTGCCTGAAATTTCAGACTTCAGTCTGATAATAAGGATAGGATAAAAGGAGTGCCCACTCTACGTCCCATCTACCTCTCCAGAGAAGAGGAAGCCAGGGTTTAAACATAAAAAGGAAGGGTTCTTTTCTTCTCAGTGCAGAATGAGGGAAAGGACATAGCTTTGAAAATGGGTCTGGCCCCAAACTCCCTGAGAAACCCAGTGAGTCTGATGAAGGCCTTGAGCCTCTGTTTTTTTATGTGTACACCCCAAAGGGGCTTCAAGGTGGGGGTTATAGGAAACAAGTGCAAGTGCTTGGCATATAGAAGGCAACTGGTTCATGGAAGGGAACAGTGTATAAAAACTGGCTACAACTTCCTAAAAGCCAACTTTGGAAAATAATTAGAAGCATTAAAATGGAGTATCAGTCCTTGAAAAAGAGGAGCAGGATGGAGCAAAATCAGAATTTGCTTCACTGAGACTCTGAAGGAACTTCAGATCAATGGCTTACTGGACAAGAATGAGATTGAGAATTATGTTTGTCTCAAAATGGTATTGTGAGGGAGGTGAACCTTATCTGTTTTTTCTTCTGTAAAACCTCATTGCAAAATAGAATAAATAAAGATAGGTAGAAAGGAAATTATAAACCTAATACATAATGAAAGTTACCCAAGGTTATCCACATCTATATCCCTTCACCTTAGTGTTTTATTTTTCCTTCCAGGCCCATCATACTCAAAACCTTTAAAAGTACTCAAGTTCATAATTAACCTAGGTGATGAAATTAAGTAACCAGCCTTAAGATGAAGAAACAAATTCAAGGCAGTCAAAGAATGTTTTTAGGCAAAGCATCTTAGATCACTCATCCCAAAAGATACCATCAAGACCATATATGTGACCCCGACCCCAGACAGCTCTCTCTTGAGTACCCACACTCTATTTTCTCTCTGACTATGCACTTGTTCAACTCTGCCTAATAAGTCTGTCTATGCCTATCACTGAGGGGTCTTGAAGTTCTTTTTTCTATGCAAAATGTCCATGAATCTGCTCTGTGGCAGGAGCAAGTTGAGGACCCTCCCTTGACAGCACTAACCCCCATTGAATAATGTCTCCTGTAATATCTTTTTTCATATATTATGAAATTCACATACAAAAATATGCCTTGTATTCCTATTTTTAATAGCGAAATTTCAGAAACTACTGAAGAGTCAGGCCATGGGTGAAGCTACCGAGAGTTAGGCCATATCAAATTAACACAGACATTAAAGGTTACAAAGCAAGAAAATGTCATGACACCACAAGCACACAGCGTGTAAATTATATGTGCTATATTGTTAAAACCATGTGTAAAAAACAACACATGTATAGAAGAACATTTCTTTAGAGAGAGTGACAGTTCAGGTGGCTTAGTTTTTTTCTCTATTTGTGTTCATTTCCTAAAAGCTCTTTAGTGAGAAAGGATGTAAAGTGGAAGAAGTTTGAAACAGATGTTCAGTGAGAAAACAAAAATACAAAAAACGAGGTGCTGCTCACTAAAAGGGGCTGAAGGGAAAGTCTGAAGCCGTCTGGAGGAGAGTGTGTGGAGGAGGGTAAAAAGTGCCCCTCTGAGTAAGATGGGGTGGAAGAAGGGAGGAAGCCCTTCCCATGGTGATCAGGGGAAAAGATGACAGTGTATGCAGGTGGGGGGAGGGTAGAGATTGGGGGCTGCTAGGCTTTAGAAAGCAGAGTTCTCCTCTTTCCTCTTTCCTGGAAGTTTAAACGGTCTCCAGGGAGACCAATAGATCTGTAATCTGAAAATTCAGTAAGACCTTTCCCAATGCTGGCTGCAGAAAGAGGCTCTACTTCATGAGCTCAAGTAGCAGGCAAAGGAAACCACCAAGCCCACTCGTACAAGCACCTGGGCAGTGTGGTTTAAAGTGTGAGCAACAGCTTTACAAGCATGAAACCCTAATGCACAGAAAGTTATAAGATGGTATCATTTTAGGAAGTGCTTGCTTATTTAAGCATCATACATGCATGAATTTGTTTAACATTACTTACAGAGCAACACTAAATGCCAGGCATTATCCTAACACAGGGAATGTAACAGTGAGACCTGAAATAGAGGTCTCTGCCCTCAGGCTGCTTACATTTTAATGAGCAGGCCAACATTATAGTTCGAATAACATTGCAACAGGAATGACTGCTTTGTAAGAGAGATGACATTATCATATCCTACAATGGAGGAGTTTTCTCAGGTTTGGGGTGAGGTCAAAGAATTTCCAAAGTGAGAAAGGTTGAGCTGAAATCTAAAGATGAGTAAGAGCTGCTAAAAAGAAGTAGCAAAAGTGAACATTCTCTTTAGCTAGAGCACAGAACCTGTAAAAAGGGCTGGTAGTGAGAGGACCTGGAAGAACCTATTAATTGCAGTCTGTCAAGATGGCCAGCAAGACAGTTGATACACTGTAAAATGGTAGTCCATACCATCCAATAGGGTATTGATATATGCCACTCATTATTCTAAACACTTTATATATGTATATACCTGCATAAACTTATTTAATCCTCATAACAAACATTGTCTTTTACAGGTAGGGTTACTGAGGCCAAAAGAGTCTTTTGTCTTGTTGTGTTTCAGAATTTATTTAGGTTGTTACTGCCATTTGGGGCTCATCTATATTACTTCCATAAAAAAAATAGTTAATTAAGTTTAAATTTATTTTTTAAAGTAAATGTTGTATTAGCCATATTTATTTACTACAAAAGTCATTTGTTCTTTTAACATAACATTTATTGTGGACCTACCATGTGCTCCCATACATCTAAGAGCTCATAGTTAAGTAGGAGATATTGGATATTGACAGACACTAAAAGATTGTAGACAGGTAAGAAGAGAAAGGTGTGTTTAAAATGCACAGGGGACTGTAATTTCCAAGGTTCTCCAGAGGAAAAAAATGTGACTCAGAGAAGAAGACCAAGAAGTCTCACAGCCTTCCATCTGTAAGCTGGAGAACCAGGAGATCCAGTGGTATAATTCAGTCCCTGTCTGAAGGCCTAAGAACTGGGGAAAAGATGTTATACTTTCCAATCTAACTCGAAAAGAAAACCTGAGAACCAATAAAACTGATGTCAGAGGGCAGAAAAAAGATGGGTTGCCCATCTTAAACAGGGAGACCAGGGCCAGGTATTTAGCTCAGCAGCATGACTGCCTGCTTGGAAAGCATGAGGTTGTAAGTTTGATCCCCGGTATCAAAAAGAAAGTAAAGAAAAGAGAAAGATTTTTTGAATTTTGGAATATTTGCATAGACTTTATTAGATGAGCACCCCAATCTAAAAATTCAAAATCCAAAAATATTTTAGTGTTGTGGCACTCAAAAAGTTTCAGATTCTGGAGCATTTCTCAGTTTGAATTTTCAGATTAGGGATTCTCAACCTGTACATGTGCATAAAAGTATTAACAAAAGAAGGAGAAAATACTCATGACAACTCAAGTCATGTGGTCATAACTACAACTTATGACTATTTTCTTCTACTACCGATTCTTTATTTCTTTTGCCTTTACCAAACATCACAATTGGTTGTGATTATTTTTCTGGTAGATTGACCCAAACTTCCTTCTCTCTTTTTTCATAGTTTGCATCTTTTATTTATAAGAATATTTTTGTATTATTACACATTTGCAGTACAGAATGTTTGCATTCCTTGTGCAGAGTTGGTGTATATATAACACATCTTAATTCCTTTTTTGTCCCCTTTCCCTACGCTCCCTTCCCACTCCCTCCACCTCTTGATTCCATTCCCATTTGAGAGAGCTCTATCTCCCTACTACCTACTATTTTTTATTTTGCTATTTATTTATAATTTGAATTACTAATATAAAAGAAACCATGGGATATTTAAGTTTGTTTTGTCTGATTTATTTCACTGAGCATTATGATCTTAAGGTGTATCCATTTTCCTACCAATGACTCAAGATTTTCTTTTTCCATTTATCTGTTGATAGACATGAAGGCTGCTTCCAAGATTTAGCTATTATTATTATTATTATTATTATTTTGGGACTGGGACTCAAACTTAGGACCTCATGCTTGTCAGGCAGGTGCTACACCACTGAGCTATATAATTGTGCTTCTATGCACCTGGGTAAGCATGTGTCAGTGTAATATGATACCTTTAACTCTTTTGGAAAGATAGGTAGAAGGGGAATAGCTGGGTCAAATGGAATTTCTAGTTTCAGTTTTTTTTTTTTTTTTTTTTTTTTTTTTTTTGCGGCACTGGGGATTGAACTCACGACCTTGCGCTTGCTGGGCAGGCACTTAGACCGCTGAGCTAGATCTCCAGCCCTGGTGTATTTGAGACAGGGTCTCACTATGTCGTTCAGGCTGGCCTTGAGCTCACTTTGTAACCCAGGCTGGTCTCGAACTCACAACGATCCGCCTGTCTCCGCCTCCCGAGTGCTGGGATTACAGGCGTGAGCCACCACGCCCAGCTCCTCTAGTTTCAGTTTTTTGAGACATTTCCATACTGATTTACATAGTGGTTGCACTAGTTTACAATCTCATAACCACAGTAAAAGGATGTTTTTCCCCAAGTCTCACCAGCATTTGTGTTATTATTTGATTTCTTAATAACGTTGTTTATTTTGGCAGTGCCCATTGTGAGTTCACATTTTTCACTTCTAATTGAATTAAGTTTTTCTCTACCTTTATGAGTTAGATTGGCTAAGAACTTGTCCATTTTGTTTATTCTTTTGAAGGACCAACACTTTGACTCATTGATTTTTTCTGGTAAGTTTCTTTGGTCTCAGTTTTATTGATATCTGTTCTGATCTTTATAAATTTTTCCTTGTATTAGCTTTGGTATTGGACTTACTCTGTTTCTGTGATGTAGGCTATAAACTTTCCTCTGATGACTGCTGTCATTGTGCCCCATAAATTCTGGTAAACTGTACTGGCATTATCATTTAGTTCTAGAAACTGTCTTATTTCTTCCTTGATTTGTTCTGTAACTCATTGTTTACTTAAGAGTATACTATCACATAGTTTCTCTTATATGAGAAACCCAAAATATAAATAAAGAGCAAAATAAAAGATACATAATAGGAAGTAGGGAGACAGATCTTTTGCAAAAGGGAAGAGGACCAAGAGGAAGGGAAGAATGTGGAGAGGGGGAGGAGATGAAAAAATAATGAGATGTGTTTTGTACATGTACCAACCCCCTAGATTAAGTGTTTATGCCATAGGAACACAACACTGCTCCTTCCATAAGGAAAGCAGTAGAATGTAATCAGTGGCCACCTGGCAGCTGGTGATAAACTCAGGAAATGCTGTATCACATGTGGTCATCTGATTCATATTTCATTGAACAATCCAAATTCTTAGAAATCTTTTGAACTCCCTGAGTTGCAACTTTAAATGCAGAATCTCAGCTTAGTCTCATCATATTGTTAAATTTGGCCTGATCTTACTTTATGTTTGTTCCTGTTATCCCACACCTTTGGTATCTATTCCCACACATTTCTTGGATTTCTTCAGTATCAAAGAAAAATTCAGGTAGTTCTTTTGGAAGCACCTCCTTATCGGGTTCACTTTGGGCTTCATCTTTAAGGTGTACTGGGACTTGAGTCCAGTTATTTGTCTACAAGCAAGGAGTGGGAGTTCTGAGGAGAATTAGCATTATGTTGCATGGAAGCATTTTTGTTTCCTTGGGAAATGCAGTGTTAATCCCTTCAGAGAGAAGAGGTAAATCTGAGATCATTGTGTGTGGAAAGGCCTATTGTACTGTGGATGGGAGGCTGCCACTACACAGGTAGAGAAGTCATGTTTGCTAAGATTTAGGAAGCCACTTGTATTTGGTTAGTGATACCAAGCTTGCTTTCACTGGAAGGGAGGAGTCCCCTTACATAAAAAAAAAAAAAAAAGACTCATTAGAACTTAGGGACTCAACGTCCACAGTTTCATCAGGATCTTCCCACACATTTCCAGCACTACTCATGAGAATCCATTTTTCCTCAATCAATGCTCTCACATTACAGTAATAGTAGACATAATTTCAGGGTAAGATTCCATGTCTGAATTTTAATAACTTCATTCCCAGGCCATAAGAAATAAAGCTCTCCTTCAGGGTACACTTGGAGACTCTTTGGTCATTTATGCAGTACTTGAGGTGGGAATTTGAATCCCTAATTTCATCATTCTCTTTTACCATTTTACTTACCCATTGACATTAGGTGCAACTAATGAATGTCATTATATTACTAAATTCTCCACAAAAAATTTGGAAACATTGATTACAGAGTCACTTATGTTACTTGTTTCATATTTGTTGGTGATTGTTGGTATCCAGTGCAAATATATTGTGTACTTCTAAAACAGTTGAATCTAGGGGTTAGCTGTGTTCTACTTACTACTAGAGAGCCATTAACATCTCCAAATCTAATCTAACTGTTGAACAATTCCAGAAGCCTTAGAAATATTCAGAAAACTCATTCTTAAATTTTTGTTCTAGTAGAACTATTCTTGGTAACAAAATCTATATTAGGATTTTCCAGAAAAACAGAATCAAAAAGATAAATGAAGAGAGAGGTATAAGAATTGATTTATTATTCACCCCAGAGCAGTGTAGCAGCTGCTGCTCTGGGCTCAGCTTAAGTTGAAGTCTTGCACAGTGAATTCCACCTGGCTGTGCACCTTGGGACCTCGTGACCAGAATGGTAGAGATCTGAGCTCATCCCACCATCAGCCCAGGAGGTAGAGAGCCTCCCTAGGGTCCTTCCTGGACTCTGCCGAGACACTGCCCAGCAACAGAACAGCCATAGTGGTAGTCTTGGCTGGAGCTGAAGGTGTGTACTGTGAGTTTCACCTAGCCTTGGCACCTCAACCGTGCACGTTGGATCCACCTGCCACAGTGGAATACAGGAAAATGACAAAACGAAAGAGCAAAATGCAATCTTGCACCTCTAGTCCTTCTCAAACAAGCTAAAGAGACATGGACATAGAAGAAATAAGCCACACACCTGAAACTTCTGAAATGATAACAACTGAAGTAAGAAACAGCTCTATGAAACTTTAAAGGAACTGAGATTAGAAATGATTTCCAAGGTAAAACGAGAGATGATAAATGTAATGAAAGAAATGCTAAGCACATCTAAAGAAGATATAGTTGGAAAAATAGAGGAACACTGCAAAAGGATGGAAACCTTGAATGAAGAATACAAGAAAGAATTAGAATGCATGAAACAGATTCAAAGAGATATCCAGGAAGTCAAGAATGCCATTGAAACCTGGCAAAGCCACCTCAATGAATGTGAAATAGACTTTCAGACCTTGAAGACATGATTGCAGCTAGTGAGGAAGAAAGGAAACATCTTCTAAAAATAAAAAGGAATCAGGAAATAGCAATTCAGCAGTTGCAAGATGACTCAAAGAAAAACAATATAAGACTGATAGGTGCAAAAGAAAAAGAAGGAGAAAACACAAATGATATAAAAACACTATTTAAAGAAGTAATACCTCAAAATTTCCCAAGCATGGGAAAGGAAACTGACATACAGATAAGTGAAGCATATAGAACTCCAACTAACCATAACCAAAATAAATCAACACCCAGACATATAATTATCAGCATTCCAGAAATTGAACATAAGAACAGAATATTAAAAGCTGTGAGAGAAAAGAAGCATATCACCTCTAAAGGAAAGCCCATCTGAAACACAACAGACTTCTCAACACAGACAATGAAGTCAAGAAGAGCATGGAGTGAAGTATTTCAAGTCCTAAAGGAAAACAACTTCCAACCCAGACTGATGTACCCTGCAAAACTATCCTTCAAAATTGATGGAGAAATAAGATACTTCCATGACAAAGAGCAGCTGAAGAACTCATGACCACCAAACCAACCCTGCAAAGAATACTGAAAGATACTCTAGATAGACATGAAAATAGCTATGACACAATTAAGTCGAGGGAAAAGATAAAGAAAACACTACAGAAAGATAACATGACTAAAAGAAGCCAGTATATATCAGTTATAACCATTAATGTAAATAGCCTCAATTCACCAATCAAAAGAAACAGACTGGTAGAATGGATCAAGAA
>RJWT010013858.1:0-21477 GCA_004365215.1 Cuniculus paca
TTCTCATATGAAAAACTTATGCATATATAGAGACAGACAGACAGTGACAGAAAAAACACACACAGAGAGAGACAGAGACAGAGACAGAGAGAGAGAGAACACAAAAAGAAAGATAAATAGAAATTCTGGAGGGGTTAAAATAATTCTTCAAATTACCTATTCTGTTGTTTCCAAAATACTTTAATATATATGCTAATTGGTTTCATTTATACTACTAGTTTCACTTAGTTTATTGAAAAGCAAGTTTTGTGCTATTATCTGTGTTTCTTCTTGTAAGAAAGACTGTTTTGTACTCTGAGTAACTATTTTGAAGATAATGATACACAGTATATTAACTATTGTTATTTTCTTTTTATTTTGATATGAAGTTTTATCTTTTCATAAAATAAATAATGAATGACTTTTTGGAGGCATATTATTAGTTTATCTAAACAAGTATGTTTAGCTTTCACGTGAAAATTATCCTAATGCAGACACATTTAACCATTTAATTTTGGCTACTCTCTATACAATTATTTACCCATAAATCTAGACGAAAGCTATGCTTCACTTTGCTAAAATAACCCATACTATCCCGATGCCAAGTCACCACCTGCATTCTTTCCTGGATAAAACTCATACAGAGGGATATGTGTTCTTCCAAAAATACTATCATATGACTCCTAGAATTCTTCCCTCACTTCCCACACATCAGAACAGATAGAGTGAAATCCTCTCTCTGAATCTTTCACTGTCCACCTTGTAACTTTTAAGAGCAGAATAGAACTATTGGTATACAAATTACGTTTGTTTCTGGTTTTGATACTCTAGATGACCATAAGGTACTGATGTTGTAAACCAAGCAAAGACCTAGAATGCTGAAAATATGTACTCTAGAACAGTACTGTTCAGTAGAACTTTCTTCCTGCAGTGAAGGAACTGTCATTTAATCTGCACTACTCAACATGCAAGCCACATGGGATACTGAGCAATTGAAATATGGTTAGTGTGACTAGGACCTCTTTCTTTAAATGTAATCAATTAAGATTTAAATAGGTATATATGGTTAATGGCCACCATCTTAGCCACTGCAGCCTTCGACTCTTTTCCAGGCATAATTCTTGTTTTATGAAGCTTACTCTGTAGAGGCTGTGACTGTAAAATGGTGATAACATTATATAACTTTGATAAGAATTAAAGATAATATATTAATAGTATAGAATAGGCACTCTGGCTATTATTACCCAACATTATCTACCTTCTAAATACATGCATCACCTTTGAGCATAACTTCCTCTGGAAATCATTATCTGTCCTTAAATGTGGACTAGAGTTCCTTCCTAGATGTTCTGAGATACCCGTCCTTACTTTATTTAATTTTCTGGGTATTTTCACTAGTCCTTGGCCCTGCTACTTACCATTGCTTTTCTGAGCATCAATGTCTGGAATACAGAAACCCCTCCCCAAAACACTGAAGGTTCTTCCAGAAATTTTCATCATATTCCAACATGCTACACATTGTAAGTTGTTTCTTCAATGCTTGTGGATGCTGGTTACCCATATGATAGGCAAGAAATGACTAATGTAGGAAGCAGCAGCATCTATATTTTTGACACAGAGAGATGTTAAATCTGGTTGTCTGTGAAACTGATGCAACTCACTGAAACAGATTTGTGGTGAAAAGCACCCCAAGTGGATCTGCTAGGTCTAAAGTGGAAAAGAAATAAATGAGCTTAAGACCACTTTTCTGGATCTGTTACCCTTCAGAAGAGCAGCAGGCTCTGAAGCCTCCAAATTGTTCTTCACTGCTGAGATCCAGAAAGCACTAGAGTCTCTCATCCAATTTACTTTGATACCCGTATGAACTTTGGTGTTGCCAATGGCAACACAGTGACTACATGCTCTAAGTCTTGTTATGCCCAATAAAATTAATACTGACTTGTGCTTCCACAGAGAACATGGTGCTCTGCTGACTCAGAAAACAAACTGCAAGCCAGCACACTTACAGGACTGTGTGCAGGTCATAACCAGAGAAGCTGGATTGGATTTCTAGCTTTTCCCTTTTTCCAGAAAGCCAACTGAACTTGGAAGCCAGCCATAAACTGGCCCAGTGTTTCAAGGAAGGACAGTGATTCCCATGCCTTGGTGTAGAACCATGCACATTTCTTCACAGAACAAAAGAAGGGCTGACATGTTTGTGCAATCTTTATGAAGCTGTTTCAACATCTTCAAGATAGCAGTTATACTAGACACCATGTAAAATTTTGATAATCACTGAAAAATAATGTATTAAATCCTTGGAAGAGCTGCTCAGGCTATTACTACTAAGCATTCTATACTGCCCTAAGTCTTATATAACTTTCTCCAGAAAGCCTAACCTCATCTCAAAATTTGAGAAAGGACTCAATGAATATCCCAGGCACCTACATTTGCTTCATTTAAATATCTTTTCCATGTTCTAGTTTCTGTGTTCATCATTGCACATCAAGCAACAATGCCTAGATAACAACAAGAACTCACTACTTATTTCAAGAATGAGTGTTTAATACATTACCCATCAATAGAACACATTTGGAAATGATTTGCATTTGCTAGTTAAGTTTCAGACCCTGTTCCATTCAGAATGGAATTACCTGATGTGGAAGGAAGAACAATAGGTTTCCAAAACTGTCCACATAATAATTCCCAGAATTTTTTAGCATATTAGGCTAGATGGCAGATACAATTAACATTACCATCAGTTGATCTTGAAATAAGGAGATTAACCTTGATTATCTGGATGGGCTCAATATAAAGGTCCTTAAAGGGGTAAGAGAGGCAAAAGAGTTGAGTTGGAGGGAGATCAAACTGCATAAGATCATGATGATGAGCTATATGAAGATTTCACCTGATGTTGTTGGCTTTGAGAAAGAAGAAAGAGAGCCATTAGCTAAAGAATATGGGTTAATGCTAGAGTATGGGAAATGCAAGGGAAAACTTCTCCCTCAGAAAAGAACACAGACCAGTTGACTGCTTGGTTGTAGCCCAGAAGACCTGCATCCAACTCCTGACGAACAACACCGTAAGATAAAAAACTTGCTGTTATACACCATGAAACTGTGGTAATTTTTTTCAGGAACAATAGAAAACAATGTACCTAAGAGCTTAAAAATAGATATTAATGCCTAGGTCTCTCCCAAAGACTCAAATTTTGTTTATCTTGTGTTTTCCAAGGTATTAGAATTTTTGCAAGTACTGTAGTATAAGTCGACCATGAAGCAAAGTTTAAGAATTATTCAGTTATTCAATCTCTCTCTCTCTCTCTCTCTCTCTCTCACACACACACATACACACACACACACACACACACACACACACACACACACACGCCCAGGTGATCAGCTAAGCATCCTGCTCAAACTTTACAGAAAGAGCAGGTAAAGCAAATTTAATATTCCTTAATGTTTTTAATGACAAACTGTACTCCTGAGCAGTATTTAACTTGGCTATTACAACAATTCTAAAAAGTCAGTAGGGAAGATAATCATAATCATGATCTGTTTTATAGAAAGATATTTGAGGTTGGATGCAGAAAGACACAGAAGATCATCAAATCTGGCAGTTAGTAAATGAAGAAACTCATATTGAGACCAGCTGGCAGCCAGGTTCTTAACAAAAGAAAGTGACTAAGACACATGAAAGTAGGAATTTTCCCTCTGGAACTTAGCATTGATTGAGCATTCTTATATACTATGACTAGGAATAACCAAACCAGGAAGCAAATGATGTGACTATTAAGTCATTAAAACTATTTGAACATTCTTGACTTTGAACTTCTGTCTCTTTTCATTGGTTCAGTTTTGTAATGTATTTGAGAATCAGTTCAGGGAAAATCAGTAAAATTTAGTCTCCTCACTTGAATCAGGTGTTGGCAAACTACAACCTACAGGCAAAATCTATGAGGATTTTTTGGTAAATAGTTTTATTAGAGCACCACTATGATTTATTTACCTGTGGGCTATGACTGCTTCCACACTATAACAAGAGAGTGGGTGACATGCCCTACAGAAGTGAAATTTTTTTTATTTGACCTTTTATACAAGAAGTTTGCTAACCCCTGATCTAGATCAAGTATGTGTCCTTTGCCTCTTCCACTGCCACCACTATTAATCCTCGTGATGAACCTCAGGGGGACCATTATAAAAGCACCTAATATTAATAGTTTGTGGACAGAAATAGAAATACTTAAGAGTGATCTTTTAATAATAATTTCAATTTTACCAGGACTTTAGTTCAGAGGAACTCAATATGCTTTACTAATATCTTTTTTCCTGATGGTTTTTATAAAAGAAAAAATTGGAGATAACCAATACATTAAACATATCATTGAAATCATTTACATTAAAGATATCATTTAAATCATTTAAGATATCATCAGTTGCTTTGTGTCTTCTCCCACTGTTAGTGTTTTGAGAATTAATTGTTCATTTGTGCATAGCATTGTATAATGCAATTTAAAAAGACATAGCTTTTGCCTTCTGGGAGCTTGTACAATCCAAGACAGGCATGGATGGCAGAGAAGAAAGGCTCTCTAGGGACACACAAATCCATAAAACAAATAAGCATTGATGTAATGTATTCATGAAAGGTAAGGCTAGATTTAATAGGAAAGCAAATAAACAACCATTCATGAAAGTAACCTACCTCTTTTAATAGACTCTTTTAATTATTTTTTGGAAAGTTTTCTGAAGATAAAGTTGTAGATGAAGTGATTAAGGTGACCCATGAAACAATTCTAGGCATAAAGCTTAATTACACTTAAAGGGGCAAATTAGGTATAAGCATTGAGACAGAAAAAAAAAAAAACCTTAAGAAAAGCCAAAAGCATTCTAGTACCCAAACTTCATAGGGAAGATAAAGTGTTATGTTTAGGATGGCAAAAGCAGGGCTTTAATACCCCAGTACCATGCCAGACATCACCTGATATTGTGATTTCAAATTGTGTGTGTTATGGTTAATACATTGTGTCAACTTGAGAAGTTTAGAAGTTGAACTGAGAGACTCAGCAGGGAGCCAGGGGTCTTACTTTGCAAATATCCTCAAAGGAGGGCAAGGACATTTTGAGTGTTACACCCACTCTGAAGGTCGGGGAGTGGGGTGGCTTGTGTACAATTTGAGGGTAGAGAAGAGGCTTGAGTTTTGCTCTCTTTTGCTTTGGCTGCTGCCTTGAAGTGTTGCCCCAGTGCCATGCCACCCTGCCTTGGAGCCAGCTGATTATGGACTGAAATCCCCAGAAACTGTAAGCTAAATAAATCTTTTCTTCCCTAATTTTGGGTGTCAGGTGTTTGTCTCAGCGATGAAGAAAAGCAACCAAGACAGAATTTGGTACCAGTGGAGTGGGGTCATTGCTGTGACTGGACCTGACCACGTGGTTCAAGAACCTTTGGAAATGGATTGTGGGAAGAGTTTGGAAAGGTTTGGAGCTGTCACCTGAAAGAGAAGCCCTGGATCAGCTTAGGCTGTTCTGTAGGTGAGATTCTGGTCAGAGCTCAGGAGACCAGAAGGCTGATAGCCTGCTGGTAAAGACCAGGCTGGGGAGGTTTCTGCTGAGAAGAAGGACTGCATTGGTTGTTGGACTCCACTTGATGTATGTTATGGCTTGGCAGAAAGTTTATCTGTATTTTGCTCATGTCCAGAGACTTTGCCTGAGACTGAGATTAAGGATGGTGGATTGATTAATCTGGCAAAAGAAATTTCAAGGCAGTCGAATGTTGAGGCTGTGGCATGGCTATTGTTGGTGGCTTTTAGCCAGATTTACATTGTGAATCAAGAGCACAGAGGCCAGCAGTGTGATTTGAAACATGAGTTTGGCCAAAAAGGAAACTCCAGTAAAGCTGTGAACTGTAAAGATAGAGCTGAGATCTCTATTGCTTAGAAGAAACAGAGAAATAGAAAAGATAGCCTGAATGCAGTGCAAAAAGCAAGTCTCGAACCTTTGCAGGTTCCAAATCACAAAAGTGAAGGATTTTACTTTGAGGAGAAAGCTTCAGAGCACCATATTCCAGAATGGTGGCAGAGGGCCCAGGAGGTTCCAGAATGGTAGTGGCATAGAGAATCTGTTCCTCAGAACCAGGTTCAGAGTGCCCAGCAATCCAGGCACTTGACCCCTACAGCCAAGAGAGAGGAAAGTCTGGCTACTGCTCCAACTGGCAGTGGACCTCGGCATCATCCACATGGTACTGGTTTTAGGGGCACACAGAATGCACAAGTTCTGAGGTTGAAAAGGCTTCCACCCTGATTTCAGAGGGCCTGGGAGGCCAGGCAGTGTGCCCCTGAGATGGCAATGTGTGAAGCTGTAAGTGTGAAGCCAAAGGTGCAGTGGAGACCCCAGAAGTTTGTAAAAGCCAGGAACGTGGATCATCTAAGGAAATCTGCAATGGGGGAGCAAAACTAGCACAACAGAGATGCCATGGGATCATTGACCACTAAAAGTGCCATAGGGGTGGAACCACACAAGACCTTTGGAGCTCACAATTTGCCACAGATTGCTTCAGATGCTGGACAAGCAACTATAGGATTTAACATTTACCCTGCTGGATTTTGGACTTGGTTTGGTCCCAATGCTTTGTACCCCCCTGTTTGTAACTTTTGGAATGAAAATGTTTACCTTGTGCCATTGCATGTTGGAAGTGTTTAACTTTGTTTTTATTTGTACAGGGGTATGCAGCTAAGGTTTGCCTTCCATCTTGGAGGAGCCTTGGGACTTGAACTTTTCAGCAATGCTGAACCTGTTAGGACTTTGGCTACTCTTACAGATGTACTAAATGCCTTTTGCATAAAGGGATGTTCATGAGTCTTTGAGGGGCCAAGAACAAAATATTGTGTTTCTAATGTAATGTTGACAGACTTACTGCTGGTTCTTAAGGATTGTTAAACTGTGTTATAATGTTTAAGTTGCAAAATGGTAAGAATTAGCATGTCTTGGTATCTGGAGGCTGCTTTAAAGAAATATGTCTAGTTGCCAAGTTGACAAGGGGTGGATTGCTATGGTTGATACATCGTGTCAACTTGAGAAGTTTAGAAGTTTAACTGAGAGACTCAGCAGGGAGCCAGGGTTCTTACTTTGTAAATATCTTCATCCTATGCAAAGGAGGGCAAGCACATTTTGTGAAGGTGTGTGGGGGGGGTGGCCCATGTACAATTTGAGGGTAGAGAAGAGGCTTGAGTTTTGCCCTCTTTTGCTCTGGCTGCTGCCTTGAAGTGTTGCCCCAGTGCCATGCCACCCTGCTTTGGAGCCAGCTGATTATTGACTGAAATCCCCAGAAAGTGTAAGCTAAATAAACCTTTTCTTCCCTAATTTTGGGTGTCAGGTGTTTATCTCAGCAACAAAGAAAAGTAACCAAGACGGTGTGTTTATACCTCTGTGTGTGTGTGTGTGTGTGTGTGTGTGTGTGTGTGTGTTTAGTCTTCACACAGCTCCTAAAATCCAGAGGGATAGCAGTATCTTTTCTTATTTAATGAGATGGCTGCTGGTTGGGATGTCCCTGTTCAACTTTAGATAGAAGGCTGGTTACTGGAAAGACCAAGGTATGTCTAAAGGTTTGGGACTTTCAATGCCACACCCCAGTGTAGAAGTGGGGAAAGGAGTTGAAAGATAAATTGATCATCAATGTCAAACAGTTTAGTCAATCATGCCTAAATAATGAAGTCATAAAACCCCAAAAGAGCCCAACTGGGGAAACTTAGCATTAGTGATGCCCTGTCTCAAAAGAAAAAAAAAAAAAAGATCTGGGAATGTAGTTTAGTGTGAAGAACGTAGGTCCAATCACTAGTATCATAGACACACACACATGCACACACACGCATGTGCTCACACAACAAAAAGTTTGAAAAGCAAGGTTTCAAGAGCTCTAAAGACCTGAACATGTGGAAAGGGCTAAATGACAGTATCCCCAGAGAAGTCATGAAAGCTCTATACTGCAACTTCCATGCCTTGCCCTATGCACCTCTCACATCTGGCTGTTTTATCTGTATTCTTTGTGTTACGGTGTGTGTCTAGATGTCCCCCACCCAAACCTCATGCATTCATAGATGGGGCTTTTCAGAAAAGCAACCTAAATGAGGCTCTTAGGTACATGTATAACATATACCAAAGTCACACAGCTGGTAAAGGTTAGTCTAGAATTTACATTCTGCCACTTGACTCTGGGGTTCTGGTGCTTTCTGACCACGTTACACTATGGGAGCAGTGGTACAGGGGTTGGGCTTACATAGTCTGTTAAAGAGAATAATGAGGCAAAATAGCTCTAAAGTTTGTGATTTGAAATCTCAGAGATGTAAAACAGTCCATTATCCTGAAGACATTAAATCTGGGAGTATTTATGAAGTGAGGATGAAATAAGTGCTTTTTCTTGGTTAATTTTCAGTAGATAAATATTCTATCAGATTTTATATTTAAATTGTGCTTTATTTTTTGAGAGAGTTCCCCTCCATATCTATGAGTTCTGCATCTTTGGACTCAAAAAATTATGGATCAAAAATATGTTTTCCAAAAAGAGAGCTGGAGCCAGGCATGGTGGCACATGCCTATAATCCTAACTCTTGGAGGCTGAGACCAGAGGATTGCTGTAAATTTGAGGCTAGGCTGGAATCCTGTCTCAAAACAACACAACACAACACAACACAACACATCATCAAAAAGAGAGCTGGGCATGGTAGCACAAGCCTGTAATCCCAGCATTTGGGAGATTAAAGCAGGTGGATTGTGGTGAGTTTGAGGCTAGCCTGGGCTGCATAGTGTCTCAAAAAAAAAAAAAAACCAAGATAAATTTTATCTTTACTGAATATAGACAGACATTTTTCTTGTCACTATTCTCTAATATATTATAACTATTTACACTGGCATTGCTTTAGGTGTTAGAAGTAATTTAGAAATGATTTAAAGTGTATAGGGGGAGGTGCCAAAATTATATGCAAGTACTATGCCATTTGTATAAGGGACTTGAATATTCATGGATTTTTTATATTGGAATGAGAACAATCCTCCCCAATACCGGAGATGACTGTATCATTATAGAATGTACATGTCTTATAAAGGACTAGGTCAATCTGTCAATTCAGAGGTGGCCAGAAGATGGAGGCAAAATCTAAAAGTATATAATACTCAAACCTAGAGAAGGTAACTGGTGGGGATTCTAGAGCACAGAAAGCCACAGAAAAAGGAGTGAAGAGAAAAAAAGAGATACCGAGAAGAAAAAAAGATGATACTAAAAGACAACTGTGCCATGGAAACACAATGCCTAGTGTATCTGAGAGATAAAATAGCCTGGATGTTTCACATATTAGGTGACACTTCCATGAATATTGAACTGTAATTCTCATTTTGTTCTTTCAAAACCCTCCTTCCAAAACAAGTATGCCTTTGTTCTATCTCAAGTGAAGTCATTTCTGGAACCCAAGTCATTGCCTTCCCTCAAAAAAGCTTCTTTACAATCACCTGCAAGACTGTTACCACGTCTTCAACTACAAGATGCTTCTTACGGGGCAGCGGCAGTCAACTCCACGGACCCCAATCTGAATTGCTCATTGAACCTTACCCCACATAGCATTTTGAATTATTCCAGTTCCTATACCACAATTTCTACTTGGGGTACCCTCCGCCCTGGCCTCTGTTTTCTCTTCTTAACACCTAAATGAAAAGAATGGAGAAAGCATCCTTTCAAAAAGGCCTTTACTATTTTCTTTTTCTTAATTTGGCATTTGCCTTTCTTTTCAGATGCTCATTACTACCTCTGTTTTAAAGAGTATCTCCTTTTATCCTACTCTATACAAAAACATCTGATCAATCACTAACCCCACCCAGAGAAAAATTCTCAAAGTACTGCTGGCTGAATCCTGCTCCTCCTCTATGCAGATATTTACTTTCCCGCCATCACTTCCCCTAGACTTTACAATCACCTTAATTCAACAGATATCTCTGCTGTTGCTCAAATTCTCATTCAACCAAAGAATGACCCCTATAACATTCTCCGTGAGACCTTGGCACAAAGGTGTCAAATGACTCACTTAGTTCTGGTCAGCACTGCAAAGGTATAAGTCTCTTAGCTCCTATTCTATCATCCTCTACACCAAGTTCATCTACTTTAACACAAAGGTAATGTCCAGTATATGCATGTCCTCACTCATGCCAATATATTTTCCATACCAAATAGCTTTATCTGAGTCATAAATGGGATTCAGTAAGATTTCTTTACTCGTACATGCACAGCAAAAAACTATTTTCTAATAATGTTGGCAAACAAGCACAAGTGCTTTTGCAAGTATAAAATATGGTGCCCCATAGTTTCTGAGTCCAGACCTAACGGAGTAGCCAGCTTCTCAGGTCCACTTTTGAATATGAAGTCATGAAGTGTTTAAAACACCTCTAGGCCTGGGTACCTCTGATTCTATTCCAACAGAAAGTCAGGCATCTACTGAAACTGAATCAGCTACCAGATGTCTGGCTGTTTGATATCACCCACGGCTCAGTGTGTGGCCCAGCTATCTCAGCCCAGGGACCTCAGAGAGTTTGGTTTGGTTCAACTATGGATCAGAATGAGAGTCAGGCTGGTCTCCCAGTAACTGCTGAGAGGACAAGCAAGGATCCATCCAGGGTCGCTTTTCAGAACCTCAGCGTTTCAGAGGAAATTGCCAAATTCCTACTGGATCAAAAGGAATGAGAGACCACAAAATTCAGAAGTTAGGGGTTAAGGAAAGTCTTCAATGAAAAAAATAATTTTTAAAAGCCAAGGTTTATACAGCATCATCTTTCAGATTAATGAGCAAGTTCTGGTTTGCTGATCGTCGACTGAAAATATGGGTACAGTAGCCATAAAATGTACCTTTCATAAAATGGGAAAGGATTTCTAAAAAACAATAAATACTTTTACCTTTCTTTTTATAAATGTTATTGAATTTACCAATGAAAACTACACAGAGAAGAGATGGAAAAAATAGACGATTGCATCTTACTCACTCTGCCACACCTGATCCCCAGGAAGTCCCCAAGCCTTCAGCAATTTCCTCCTCTCAGGGGCACACACAGATGTGTGGAGGAGGGAAGGCAGCACAATGCATCACCAGGCCCCTGAATCCTCTCTTTAGTGAGACAAGGATCTAGAATAAAAGTGGGCTCTGGAAACCAAATCAAATAGGTCCAGCACCTTCTGCATTTTAAATTAACCAAGACTTACATTAATATCAACGAAGTACATGGGACACGAGGGCATTGTTGAATTTAAATAAAAATCAATGTGTTTTGCAGAATTTTTCCCATAAGGCCATGAATCTGAAAGAAAAATCACTCATGGAGAAGACATTTAGAGGGAGCTGAGAAGTTTTTGGCTTTAATCTCAAGCACTATACAAAGAAAGAGAAAACAGAGAATTCTTCTCATATGTAAAATTTAGGAAAGGCTGAAAGTAGCTAAACTTGCTTATCCTTTATAAAATTATGCCCCAGGGTAGGTCGTGATAGATAACTCTATATCAATATTAGAGAGTAAACAAGACCAAAAACCCAAGGACTACTTCCACTGAAATTGGCTTTAAGACAGGAAAACAGCTTAGGAAGACAGAGGACCCTCTGTGCAGGGCCACTTGTTTTCTCGCTCCTTCCACTAAAACACAAACAAGGCTTTATAGTACTAGAGGCATGTTGTGTGCAACTCATCACCTGGTAAGTGAGGAAGTACGGCCAAGCTTCAAATCACTTTTGCACTATTTAAGGAAACTGGTGTTCAGCAGGTGGGCAACTATAACGGTATACTTAAACATCAAAATATTCAGAAAGAAAATAAGAGAAAACCAAACTCTGAACCAATTGGAAAATGTACACTGTGCCAAATATCTCTAGATGTCCCACACTCTTTTGTCTGCTTCTTGCCATTTTGTGTATTTCTTCATCATTCAATATCTAACATGCCAACATTAGCCTATCAAGTAGCTTCCAAAACACTGTTTAAGGTCTAAGTTCAGAATCTTTAAACTAACTGGTCTCCATGATTACCATTTATTGAATATTAAACATCATGTTAATCATCTGTCATTTTCTTATGGTTCATAAGTAAATGGATCATAAGGAAGTTAATTTCTCCAAGTCAACCTTTCTTCTCCATTCCCAAAACACCCCAGTGGAGGTATGGTTTCTAAAGACTCATTTTAGGCAGTGACCCCTTTCCTCGAGGGATGTAACACAGAATACTGTAAGCACAGACTTTGGCAGTAGAATGACTTAGGTTGGAGGCGCGGATCGGCCACTAATTTTGTGACCATGTACCTTGAGCTTCTGACTCGTCTTTCATCTGAACTACTGAGGTAGACTGAAAGACTCTGTGGGGTTTGGGAAAGACTAAAGATAATACACATAAAGTGCCAAGTATACAGCCTGGTATCTGAGAGATTGATAAAAGGTCCTATTCGTATCACTCTGGAAAGAGCAATAGATGGGATACCTGTAAATAATAATCACATTTATAACTGCATTCCTAAATACATTCTTTCATTTTCCAAATTTCTTTGTCGACTCTCACTTTAGGCTACAACAATCAACATCTTTCTCCCCTAGTCCATTTTGAGTAAATGCTTCTCTACTGGAAAACCAGGCACAATGTGGGGGCTGATTAGTGAACCCGTATCACTTACCTCCATAATAAGACAACTCCAAGACCTCAGTGGCCACACTATGGGCCATCTTAACCACTCTTTCACATTTGAAACATGTTCCAAAATAATACCTGAGGCTGATACTAAGTGTATAATGTGCCGTCACATTAAAATACTTCAGACTGAATGATTTATAATGAGTAGAAACATTTCTCATAGTTCTGGAGGTCAGAACATGTAAGACCGAGGTCTCCATGACAGAAGATGAGGAGCGAAAAAGCACCTGTGCATAGGAGAAGCATGAGAGGGAGCAGGACCAGGTACACACGAAAAAGTGGGCTGAAATCTCTTTTATAACAAACCTACTCTTGAAACAGTGAATCCACTTCTGTTACAATGACATTACCTTGAACCTCACTCAGTCTGTCCTCCTAATCCAATCGCCCTTTGGAGGTCCCAACTCTCAACACTATTGCTTTGGGAATTAAGTTGCAACCCAATGAACTTTGGAAGATATAGTCAAATAATAAAAGCTACCCAACTGACATTGGTCTTCAAAGTCTTTACACTGGGAATTTGTTGAATGAAGATCTTTCTCTGAGAACTGGTAACCACAGGACACTGAAATTCAGCAATAGGCCCCTCCAGCAAAGGTGGCTGGTGCTTGACAAGGTCTGCATAAGAGGCAAACTTCAGAGCTTCATATTTTGGGGCCTGCTGCAATTGCTTTTGGGGTTCAATGCTACGAACCTTCACTACGAGACCAGGACATGATAAGGAACACAGACAACCTCAATGCTGGTTCAATTTATATTGAATTTTGAAATATCTTCAACTGTTTAGAGCCTCAGGGTATATAGAAAAGACTGCAATGACAGTAGCTACTGTCTATCGTGCCTGATTTGGGGACCATGTATATGATAAGTATTTTATACATGTTATTTACAACTGCCCCACAGTGCAGACATTATCTTATTTATCCATATGAGGAAACAGGCCCAAAGAAGTAAAAAACTTACCTGGAATCACACAGTCAAGAAGATGCAAAACCAGAGAAGAAACCAATTTAAGAGCCATGAACAGTGCTTAATGCTTCCTGTTTATATTTAATTCTCATGTTGAGGTAGAAAGCATTACAAATTTGTGAGAAATATGAAACTCAGAGAGGTCTACACTTACAAATAATAGTAGAGACAGTATAAAACCTAGACCTGCTGTCTTGCTCGATCTAATATATATATATATATATATATATATATATATATATATATATAGTGCAGACAGTAAAATCAGATGATTAAACATTCATTTTATACAAAAATAATTGAGACAGTCTTGGTGCACAGCAAGCACAAAAACAAGAATGACTAGGATTCAGAAAATGTGGACCAAGCAACCTGCAAACTATCCAAATTTTCCTCAGAAACAGTAAGGGAAACAGTAAGGTTTTCTCCAAAATAACTTCACCCTGAGTATTTCCTTTCCTCTTTTAGTATGAATACAAATTCCCACCTCAACATTCTAGTTGCAGTAAGGTATTTGTCGTCTCTAGCTGGAACTACAGAACTGCAACTCCTCTTCCCTTCTCTGGCCTTCAGGAACTTGAAGCAGATCTCACCATTTTTTTTAATCATGCAAACTCCATTCCTTCCTTCACTATGACACAATCACTTCTAGTTTTCAACAAAACGCAGCATGCTCCATCTGACAATGACATTCACTATCTGGTAAAAGTCTAGTGTATAACTCAAGTGGTCACAAAGAAATTGCAACTGCAAACAAAATACTTCCTACTGCAGATACCCTACAGAAAGTTCTCTTGGCCTTAAATTCAATGCCTTTATTTCAAGCAAGCAACATAACTGCTACCATTTGAGAATATTAAAAGAGTAAATAATGACACCTTTGCAAATCAGCAGGATCTCCCTCCAAGGGGTTTGAACAAAACTGCCATGGAGCTGTCTCACACACAGTGAAAGGAAATCAAATCACTGCTCTCCCCAGCAACATAAATCAGTGGGGAGTCCTCTAAGGGTGGTTAGGGTGGGGAAGAGGTAGGCTTTGCTTGTTAAGAAGCCAATATTGTATACAACTTAAATTCTAAAAAGAAACAAAAAGACAAAGTGCCTTTCTGAATCAAAGGTTTACAGACTCAGAGAAAGTTCTGGAGCAGCTTTGCTAATTAACATAGCTGAGAAGGTCCCTGCTACACTGCTGGAACCAGAGATGTATTTCCGTACTCCCCGCCCTCGCATGACACTCAGTCTCCCTGGCCAAAGGCTAAATGAATAGACATGCTAACCTTTACCATTCCCTAAATACACTTGTCATTCTGAACCCTTCTGAGGAGTAACTGTTCTAACTAAATACGGCCCCAAGACCTAGCATTCCATGAGGAAAAATTTCATATATAGATATCTGCAGAGAGCATTGAGTTCACTTCCCTCTGCTCTTCAGATAAGAAAATGGGGTGACCCAAGTGGGAAAGGCCTTACCTATGGGGTTAAAGAAAGATAATGTAGGAAATAAGCAGAAAGTTAGGGTGAACTATAGTGACCATCTGAAAAAAAATTGAATTTTTTCTTTTTAATAAAAACAGCCTGTCTCACTTAGGGAAATCTATAAATGACCTTTATAAATATCAAGACAAATTGTTGCCTGGTTAAGTAGTTGATGTTTTCAAACTTTGTACACCAATGTCAACCTTCACCAATATTTTATATGGCAACTCTTATAGCCTCATTAAATTTCTATTTTTTTCATATATCAATCCTCAGAAGTTTTGGAGACATGGAAGATACCTGTCCTTTGGTTTCCTTCTAAAGAATGACATCACAAAATGCCTTCCAGGCTCCTCTATGCAGTGTCTAGTAAATGACCTCACAAACCAAGGGTGGCCCAAAGGGGCCAAAATGAACAGACTAAAAAATGGTTGACAACCTCCTTCCCAGCCATTTCTTCACTTTCTTCACAAGAGTAAATGGTACCAGTTACCCATTTGTTCAAGCAAAGGAACAGTCAGTTATGACTCTGAATCCTTCCTTTTGCTTATCCCTATCCCCCTGGACTCTTCAAATTCATCAAAATCCAGTCAAGTCAACCTCTAAAATACGTCACAAGCATAAGCATGTCTCTTTCTTTCTGCTATCAGCATCTTGATTCAAACTACTGTCATCTTTCAACTAAAATGATGTAATAGTCTCATGACAGAACTCCTGTTTTCCATCTTGTCCCTTCCAATTCATTGTACATTTAGCGATGACAATCATCATATACAGTGTATACCTATTTTATTATTTCACTCTTCTGCTTAAAACTTTTTGGTGGATGCTATTGCTCTTATAATAAAATTCCATATTTTTACCATCAACTGAAGATCCTACATGGCTTCTTTTTTTTAATCTCCAAAATTAGCTCAGCTCACTCAGCACCCACCCTCTTGTCTCCATTTGTACCCTGGGAAGTCATAGTCTTAACTTCTTTGGCCTTCCTTCATTAGCCTGCATCTACTGAACTCTTTCACATTTTGTGACATTCACACTTGCTGTTGTCTCTATATGGAACACTTGTTCTCTAGTCATTGGCCAGGTGGTTTTCATTTCATCTTGCAGCTTTCACCCAGTCTTTTTCTAGTTATCTCTTTTGGCACATTAATTGTGCTGCACCACATGATCCTAAGCATTTCATTCTTTGGACACATTTACTTTCCCTCCATCCCCATTTTCTACTATGCAATACAATCTCCTGAGTGCTAGGGCCTTGTCAATTGCATTCACTTTTGAATTTGCTGGATCTAGAGTAGTGCTGGGCATAAAGTAAATGCTTAATAAATGGTTATTTGATGAATTAACATTCACATTAATCATGCTTTTGGGATCTTATTTTCTCATGTACTGTCTCCTATTTGGGAGTTGTCACCTGTTACTGCAAAGCTTTTGCTCACTATACTTCAGCAACAACTACTCCACTGCTTTCCAATAGGATGCTTCCAATAACAATGTTCCAGAAAAGTAGTCTGAAAAGCTAATACTGAATACAATATAAGAATAAACATGCCCTGAATAAAGATCTAAGATGTGAGCTTGTATTTAGCACCATAACTTTTTTTATCTATTTTAGCTGCCTAGGAGACTATTTTTACTCACACTGTAGTTACAGGCACAAATCTACAGTGTATGCTAAAGAGGAAATGACACCTACAGAAAAGAAGTCATTGTAGTGGTAGTAGTAATCATTTTAGTAAGAATTATTAATCATAATATCAGTTCATATTTACAGAGCCCTTACTAATTGCTAGGTATTTTCATAATTACTTTTTATATATTTAACTCAGCCTTCACAATAATCCCAAAATACTAGTAATATCCTTGTCACACTGATGAGAAAATAGACACAGAGAGATTAAATATAGTTAATTACCAAAATGAGATAGTTAATGGCACAGAGTGGATATGCTCTTCCAAAAGTATTACTTTATAATATATGCTTACAGTCATTATCCTGTATTGTGTCCTAATGAATTATTGGGTCATGATTCTACACATCAAATATAGTTTTGATATACATATAAATATACGTGTATTTATGTATAATATATATTCTGTATTTGTATATATGCATATTAACTTGAATCTGCTGAACTGTTTCAAACTTCACAGCCTTTACATTTGCTTTTTCTTCTACATGGAAGTGATACATGAGAATATATATATATATATATATATATATGTATGATTCTCAAAGTAATTTATAAAAAACAACAAATAAGCCATTAGTCACATTTCCTAGACTCCTGGAAATTTTAAAATGAGAGGAAAAAAAAGAACCAAAGGATATAAAAAGTTAATCAATCAATAGCAGGAACAAGAAAAACTTGAAATAGAACTTTTATGCAGGTAAATTTAATCATGAGCCACTAACTCAGAAGAAATATTTGTATTTTGCTCTTCAGAATGGAAAGATATCAAAATATTATTCTTAAAAATATTTTGAGTGAATAATTTGCATACAGCAAGACTACTTTAAAATTAGAACAACTGATTCCATTATGTCACTTATGTTCCTGACATTCAAAGGTATTCACAGAAGTATTTCTGGATCTATAACTCAAGAGAATGCCCTCACCAGGGGTTTTGGCATGAGAAAGGCATTTTGCAACTCTTCTTTGTATCTTTGATGACACACTAGTGATATGCAGACTCACAACAGAGGGAGTCTTTGTATGAGTTTCCAGAAAACAGAATCTGAGTCAGAGAAAAATAGGAGTGAGGAAAACAGGTAATATAGTAAAGTAAAGCTGACACAGAGCTACTGAGTGCTGCCAACTCACCACGTATCAGATACAACTCAGATGATTTGCCTAGGTGAGGAAAGGGCAACATACGCCTCTTAGGATTCAAAGACTTGTTCCAGAGGGTGGAAAACACGGATATTTCCAAGCTGAACATGCATGAGCAGGATTGTGGCCCTTGCAGCATCACATGCCTCTGTGTCAACAAGAATATCTTTCGATGGAAGGCAAGAGGCCCCCTCCCAGACACGGGGTGGAGGGACATGATCAGGATGCACCTGGTGGGATCCCGAAGAGACTGTGCTGGATAGGTTACAGCAGCAGCAGTTGGAAGAAGTGCTGAGGCAGACAGGATCCAAAGCAGCCGGTGCACAGGGGTTCTGGGGAAAAGCTGAAAAGCTGTTTGTAACTGGCTGAAGCATGGGCTCCAAACAAGACTGACTAGCAGGCCTGTGGCAGCCTGGACAGGAGTAGGCACTAGGCAGCTCTGAGGCTTACCTTCAGCTGGTAACAGGGAGGGATTGCTATCCAAACTCTTGACTTCCTACTTGGATGGAGACGTGGAAAATGAGCTCATCAACCAATCAGATGTCATAGACCGGGAAGGATAACTAGCAGCTTGAATGAGCCAATCAAAATTCTAAAGATTTTGACAGGTTGGAATGATGGGTGCCAACTAGTGAGATGAAATTTTATAAGAGAAAAATATTGCTTGGGTGGGTTCTCTGGCTAGACAATGAATCACCATTAGGAATGAACATCTGCAGGGAGAAAAAATCATGAAAAATGTTTTATATCTTATTCTTGTACCTGAGAAGCTGGGAGTGCAAACCAGACAGACTGATAGTGTACAGCACCATCAGCCAAATGTTGAAAAATCTTGTTTCTTCCTTCTATTAAACATCAATTACTTGGATTCTTTACTTCATCAGTGATAACTGCTTGTTGGATTTCTTTCCCCATGTTTTGTTTTGGAAATGTCCAATGTAGCAAAGCTAAAAGACCAGTCCAACGAACTCTATAATACCTGTACCTATAATTCAACTACAAACATTTTGCCATGTTTTACCTGTGGGTTTTTGTGTGTCTGTCTTAAATATTTAAAAATAACTCAAAAAAACTTTAGTACACTCTATATAACCACAATATCATTATCATATTAACATAATGATTTTATTAATTCAGAATATTTCTCTAATAATATCAAACACCCAGGTAATACTCAAATTCCCTACCTGGGCCATAATATCTTTCATAGCTCTCCTTCTGTTTTACACTGAACTCAGTGAAGATATTAGATTTGTTAGTACGTCCATGAAATAACTGAACAGCCCTTCATGTTTTTTTGGTTTTAGATTTGTATATGCACGTGTGTGATTTAAATGATTCCTGCGTTCTCAGTACTTTTATTACTTGAAAATTATATCTGTATCTTGATTAAATTCACCTTACAAATATTTGACAAGAATATTTCATAAATGACCATTTTTTTAAAACCTTGCATCACATTAGGAGGGATATAACTTTCACTTTTGGTGAGGATGAGTTTAACGACATAGATAAGGTAGTGACTACCCCATTGTTCTTACATAAAGATTGTGTTTTCCCTTTGACAATTAACAAGTAATTTGTGGTGTCATGTTTTCAGACAATGGAAGCACATTGGTGACCAACAGTACTTTATGGAAGTTTTTAACATCTATTGACATCTAATCTTTTCCTGTACCAGAGATTCCATAGGTCTATGAAAGTGGAGATTTCCTACCACTACTTCATTTATTAGCTGTTGTTCTTCATTAAAGAAGAGTGTTCTCTCATCATCTGAAGATTCCTCTGAAAAACGTAGAATAGATAATAGATACTTTTTTCTTCTCACACTTGAGAATTCCAACCAAAAAGTCATGGTTTTTAACAATGGTCAGCAGGCTTTTTCTTAGACGAATACAGTAATATATATTTCCATCTTTGTAGACCATGTGGCTTCTGTCACAATTAGTTAAATCTGCCATTATAGCATGACAGCAATCAGAGATAATATACAACCATATGGATGTAGCTGTGTAACAATAAAACTTTATTTACAAAAAAAAAAAATATGGCAGGCTGAATTTGGCCTTCAGGATACAACTTTCCCACCCTTGTCTGTAGTCTGATTCCTTTTATTTTCTCTAGTAATTGGTTTTAAAAGCACTTTCACATCTATCATCCAGTCTGTTCTTCACTAAAGCCAAAACACACAGAATGGGGCATACATATTATTAATGTTAATTAATAAATGAGACAAGGCTCAGGATGGTTATATAAAGTAGAACCTAGAATCTAGATGTCTCAACTCCTGGCCTAATTGTTGTATTTCCATTGATCTCAAACTTACTATTATGAACAACAAACACAGTGCCCCCAAAACTTCTGAAAAACAAAAGGTTAAACACTTTAATCATCAAGTTACTTTTTCTCAGAGAACTACATATTAAATTTGTCAGAATGAGAAACAACATATCACAGAATAAACATTCTCCAAAGTCTATAGTTACAGTTAAATTTTAATTTCCATAAAAAGAATGATTTTAAAACACTCTGAAATGTATAACCCAGATGACAATTACTGTCTGACCTCAGTTTGTTAATAGACTACAAAAATAAATAGAACTGAAAACTCTTCAACATTGTTATTGCCTTTGCAACTATACCTATCAAAAAGTTTCCTTTCCTAACTTATTAACAGATGGTAAAATATGTATAAGTAAGTAACACTGTAAAGTCCTTCTCTGTAGTCAGGTTAATATCGCTGTTACTACTATTGTGGTTAAAGACAGAAATGCTCTTCAAATGTGAAAAAAATGCATATTTTGCCAGCCAAGTAAGATTGCATCCACCCTGAAAAAAGAAAAATATATTTAAATACAAAGTAAAAGGAATTAATTTGTCCTGTTTTTTAATTCATTCTCATGAAGCTGCAGTTTTACTAAAAACAGAACATTTAAGGGATCACATTCTACTTTTTTTCTGTAGAATTTGTCTTGAGTTCCATGAGAAAGGAACAGAATATGCAAAATTAGAAAAATCTTACCCATCATCCTGTTACAGGAAGCTGAGATAGTTAGAATTATTATAGGCAGTCAGACAGGGCCAGGTCCTCCATGGAGCCAATGCAAAAACCTAGATACCTTGCAACTGTAAAGGAGAGAAACACCTCCTGCTGTGGGCCGGACCCGAGACAACAGATCAAACAAAAGCACCTACTTCCTAGGACTGATATTCTAAATAAGTCTGTAGATGCCTAAGGAAGCTAGGAATCACCTGTCTGGACCCCCTAGGGAAAGAGTCACTGCTCCTTAAACATGCTCACTGGCTATGTGACTCATATCCCCATTTGTCCCAGACTTAATCAATTTTACCTGAGCAATTAACCTTATTGGTTAACCATAGTTCTGTCCCACCTTATGCCCACCTTAGGAATTCCCACTCTTCCCCACCTTGGACCCGTCTACTCTATAAAGTCCCTAAAATGACAGAGTCTTTGGCAACCCACTCGGGACCCCTTCTGTCTCTCTGACAGGAGCTTTCTTTCTTTCCCCCAATAAATAT
>RJWT010013859.1:0-21488 GCA_004365215.1 Cuniculus paca
TGGCCTAACTTGGTTTTGGAACAAGATCAGAGGGAAAAGGCAGAAAGGGGATTTAAAAAAGAATTATTTATATTTTTGCTGCTATTGCAATGAAATTATATTTTTTACTTTTTCTCAGTAATTTCATTATTGGTATATACTACACATTGATTTTTGTATGTAAATTTTGTTTTCTGCAACATTATTAAATTTATTTATCATTGTTATTCTGGTGGTTACTATTCTGAAGTATTTAGGTTTACTGAACATAATATGATTCACCTAAATCAGGGATAATTTAGCCCCTCTGTTCCTATTGGGATATCTGTTCTTTTCATTTGCTTTATGCCTCTGGATAAGGTTACGTTATTGGTGACAAAAATGGATATCCTTGCCTTGCACCTTATACTTGATTAAATGATTATATCTGTTCTCCATTCAGCATAAATTTGGATGTGGATTTGTCATACATTGTTTTTATTATATTGAGGCAAATAAATTTGATAATTAATTTTTGAGATTTTATCATGAAGGGATACAGAAATTTGCCAAATAATTTTCTTCATACATTTGGGTAATGCTAGGTTTTGTTCCTTCCTTTTATTGATGTAATGTAATATGTTTATTGATTTGCATATATTATTCCATGCTGAAGTAAATTTCAGTAACTCATGGTATAGAATCAGTTTGTGCACATTTGGATTTGATTTGTTTATATTTTTTGAAAATTTCTGCAATTATTTTTATCAGGGGCATTGGTTTGTAATTTTGTTTTTCATTATGTCTGGTTTTGGAATTAGGATATGTTTTGATCTTAGCAATTCAATATATTCAATGTAGAATAATTCTTTCTTCTTTAAGATTTTGGATTTGAGAAGAAATGACAGAAGTTACTTTATAAATGTTTTATATAATTCAGCAGTGAAACTAACTGTTCTAGTTTTTTGTTGTTGTTGGGAAACTTTTTATTATTGATTCAGTCTTGGAAACTGTTACTGGTCTATTCAGATTTTATATATCCTCATGTTTTTATTTTGGTAGACTGTATGCATCTAGAAATGTATCTATTTCTTCCAGATTTTCCAATTTGTGGCTGTATGGTTGATCATAGTAACCCCTAATAATCATTTATATTTCTGTGATATCACCTGCAATGTCACTTTTTCACTCATGATATTATTTGAGTCCTCTCTCTCTCTTCCTCTGTCTCTGTCTCTCTCTTTCTTGGTAAGTTAGCAGAAAGTTTGTTAATTTTGTTTCCATTTTACAAAAACAAAACCCTTGTGTCATTTATTATTCATGGTTAAGCCATTGTTTTATTTCTACTCTGATATTTGTTATGTTCCTCCTTCCACTAATATAGGTGGTTACTTGTTTAAATCTTCCTCTTAAAACTGCTTTTGCTATATCTCAATTAAATAAATGTCCCAAATTGCATCTTTATTTTTTCATTGACTCATTGCTAGTTCAAAACCTTTTGCTTAATTTTCATTTATTTGCATAATTTCTCAAGTTCTTCTATTGATTTCTATTTTTATTCTACTATGGCAAGAGAAAATACATAATTTGATTTTAATATTTTAAAAAATTTGTTGGGATTGTGTGTGTGTGCTTGCGAATGTGTGGCCTAACAATCACGCTGCTTGGAGAACACTCATGTGCGACTGAGAAAAATGTACACCGTGCAGCTGCTGGATGAAATGTTCTCTAAATATGAGCTAGTTGCCTTTCATCTATAGTTGAAGTAGGATGTTTGCTGCTTTCTTTTAATCTAGTTAATGTCTGTTGATAAAACTGACATCTTAGTTTCCTGAACTATTACTATATTAATGACTATCTTTTTTCATCTGATAAGCTTTGCTTTATATACTTGAGTATTCCAAGTTTGAGTGCATATATATTTACAATTTTTATTCCTTGTTGTTGAATTTATTCCTTTAGCATTTTATATATGAACTTCCTTTGCCTTCTTTTATAGGTTTTGAATTTAAAGCACATTTCATCTAAGTACTGCTTTTTCCACTCTTTCTTGGCTTCTATTTTCATAACATATCTTTTTTCATTACTTCACTTTTTTTCTGTGTCTTTTTACCCATGAAGTAAGTTCTTTATTAGTGACATTTCATCAGATATTCAACCCATTCATTCAGTTTTTTTTTCATTTAATTGGGAAATTTAGCCCATTTATAAATAGGGTTATTATCAATGACTATAAAAAGAAAAGAAAAACTCATTCGTTCTTTTTTTTTTTTAGATTGTTTTCCATAACTTTATTCTTTCTTCCTCTCTTACTGTTCATCTGTGTTTTGGTGTTTTTCTGATTTTCCAAGGTTGATCCTCTTCTTTCTCTTTTGTATGCTTGCCCTGGTGATAAGTTTTATACTTTTATGTGTTTTCATTATGGTGATGAGGAAGCTTTTGCCCTTGTAGAATTCAATCGCTTCTTACAGAGCCATCATGGTGGTGATGAACAATTATTTCCTAGAATACGTTTTCTGTGATTTATTCTCATTGCTATCCTTCTGAAATACCCATAATATGTAATTTTGGTCACTTAACGGTGTACTACAAGTCTCAAATGTATTCTTTTTTGCTTGATTATTCTTTGAGCATTACTAACTTGTATGTTTTCTTTCATTTATTAGGTTATTGAACTGTTTGGTACTTTGGCATAATCTTTATCTTTGACAAATTCCTTATTCATGTCATGATTTTTCTTCCCAGTTTCATCAAACTGTCCATTTATATTATCTTGTATCTCATTTGACTTCCTTCAAAGTCAGTATTTGGAATTCTTTGTCAGGCAGCTTACTAATTTCTTGTTTGAGTTCTTTTGCTGGATAGTTTTTGTATTCATCTGCAGACATCCTATTCCCTAATTTACTCGTGATTCCTCTGCCATTACATTGATGTTTGCATGTTTCCTGTATCAATTCTATAATGCGGCAGTTTTAGTAAAAGACTCTCTTCTGGTGATGTTTATTAGGGTGTTGGTTGCATAGACTATGGTAGTTTTGGTTCTTTGTGGGTGCTTTAGTGCAGTGTGCACATAGTTGGTTAAACTTAATTGAATGTCAGCAATGTCCACTGATATTTCAAGGGCCTTGCTGCAGGGCTTATAGAATTTCACCACTAGTTGCAACTGCAGATGCAGCTTTCTTAGGTGTGACAGGTTCACTGGAAGCTTTGGGCATTGTGTACCTGGTTGTAGGATTGGAGCATTGTCAGTTTCTGTGTCCTGTGACTGTGACGCCACTCTGGTAAACCCATGATGAAATGTGACTAGTAAAACAACAGATAAATAGCTCCAATTAGTTTCCAAGATCAAGGCGTGGAGCTATGTGGACACAACATATTTAATAGCGAGGGGACAACCATTAATGTGTAGGGCTTCTAATGAGTCAAGATTCAGCAGTGGACCCAGATGTTGAGCCTCTCAGTATTTACGGGCTAAGCAGATGATTTTGTGTACCTCTCTAGGCTGATTTGCTCAGGGTTTGCTGTTTAACTTCTTCCTCAGACTGAGAGTTTGTGGATAGGACTATCTATCTGTGTCTCTCAAGACTTCAATGATCCCACTTCTGACAGCAGGACACTGGTTGCATCTTGCACTGCCAGAGGATTGGCAGGAGCAAACAGCCAAGAAATTATGGCTGATTTTGCAAGATTCATACCTGAGATTCTCTGATATTTGTAAGTAAGAGAAAGCAAAGGAGAATAAAAAAGGGAATAGCATCTTATTAAAAGAGTGGCTATGCAATTTGGTATAATGGCAAGCAACACTAAAACATTATTTCAATAAGAAAATGGTCAATAATATATATTGCAGAAAAACATTAGTGCAACAACTGATCATTGAATTTTTCAACGTGAAATATATTGGTCACCTTTATGAAAACAGTTTAAATATAGTGTTAGGGCAGGAAATCAAACTGGAATTTTTGAAAAGTGAATGGGAATGGGAAGAAAGAAGCAGGAAACAGTATGTAATCAGACTTCACAGAATGATATTAATGGGAGTGGTTTGGCATGTGAAGAGCACAAGGGTTTCAGGAGACGTTTTACATTTTTTTTTTATTTTAAAGAGAATAGAACAAAACAAAACAAAGCAAAACAAAACAAAGCAAAACAGAATAGAGTCAAACACATTATAGCATTTCAGAACAGAACACTGCAAGCAATACAGCTCTTCACAAAGTAACAACAGGAGATTAACAATGGCTATGCTAGTGTCTCTTGCCTTCTTCGAAATGGTTGTTCATACATTCACACACAATAAATTCAAACAAAACAAAATAATATAAAACCAGATAAAACAAAAGAGTGAAAGCATTACAGGCCTTCAAATCAGACAACAAGAAACCAACAATGGCTACCTTAATGTCCCCTGTTTACTTCAAATGTTTTACGTTTTTGACTTTAAACATTTTTGGAAAAATTATCTAGGATAGTCACACTATCTAGGATAGTATTAACTAGTAACACTAATCTAGGATAGTAACCAATGAAGTATTAAGGGAGGTACTGAACAAGCAATATTTTACAAAAATAATTAATCTCAAAATTTTTATAGGAAAGAATTTCCTGTAGAAATGTAGACTTCTGAAAAATCCAAACTGTCTACAAGATTTGCTCTCTTCCAGGAATGACCCTAATGGCAACAAACCAGTTTCATTCTGTTTATTACTGCCTGCTGTCTTGGCATTGGATTTTTTTTAAGCCCTAGGAGAGCACTGGACTTATTTCAACTTACAGTACGCAGCACATTTTATATCACAGATAAGTGCACACATGTACATGGCATTTAAAATGTATGTTACAATTTTTTTTTATCTTGACCCAAGAATCATAAAAGAGGAATTTGTGAGTCTTTTTGGAGATGCAAGATCAAATTGCTTCTGTAATAATTTTGAATTACCATTTAAAATTTTTATAATCACATTTTAGAAGCTAAATATAATTTATTTTATAAACATTTTCATTTATAAAATTTCAACACCTATAAATATAGCTATGAGTTATAAATGCTAAAAATGCATACATAATTGTAAAAAAGACCTAATATAACAGGAAAAAAAGACCTAAACATAGCAGGAAGTTTATGATATATCTGATGTAGTACTCACTTTTTATTCTGAGTTCAATATGTTCTGAATTGAAAAGTAAAACCAAATGCTATAGGACCAGGGATTTAGCTCAGCAGCATAAGCACCTGCCTGACAAGCAAGAGGTCGTGAGTTTGAAACTCCATACCAAAAACAAAACAAAACAAAACCAATACTATAGATAACTAATTGTTAACCTATTACCTAAGTTCATAACCTTAAGGCTACCATGCTAGCATATGCAAAGTTATAATACTTCTATGTGACTTTTGCAAAACAAATATGAACATTTCTGTTTTTAAATAATTACTTCATATTATAAACTCTATTTTATTCTTCCATTAAGCACACATTTGTGTGGAAATACTGTTCCACTCTATGGAACATTGTTCATATCTGATGAATAAATGGAATAATTTTGAAACTTTTTTAATTGAACATTTTAATGAGTTATGATAAGTATTTCATTAACTATACTCACATAGATTGAAATATATTCATTGGTATATTATGTTAAGGAAATATTATAATATTACCTTATTCATGATAAACAAAACAAGGAAAGAAACAAGCTAATGATGTAAGTCAATGCTTCATTCATGTTCATCAATTTTAAGCACACTTTATTTATATGCTTATCACTATTTCCTCAAACATTTCAAAGATAATCATATAGGACTGACTTTTTGTTCAAAAGGCATTGAATTTTATTCATATGCTCTTTTTTTTCTATGCATTTATAATTGGGACTAATTTATCAAACCCTCTTGCTAATTCACCATGTCGCTCAACTCATTTTTTTTGTTGATTAAACTTTAAGGTTAAAACTAAAGCTCAATTGAATTTTTTATCAGTCCTTTCCTTCTTAAAGTATTTGGGATTACTCAATTTTAGATGTTTATATTTACTGGATGCAACTTTGTATTTTGAATTAAACAGAGGATTAAAGAAACTTCTATGGGAAGTAACTTTATGCCAAAGTAATATCTCATGGGCCACATATTGAATAGAGATATAAAGAAATTACCAGAAAAAAAATCAATGAATTCACTTTTGAATTAATTATGAAGCTTTCAAGAATTCATTGTCTTTTCACTTTTAATACTTTTCATTTGCGATTGAGTAGGGTGCACAATAATCCTCTTATACAATCCAAGGATCAGGTGATATTTTAAAGCTTTACTTTTGAATGGATTTACTTTTGAAATGTCGTGTTTTTTTTTTTGTTTTGTTTTGTTTTTGCTTAAATACATTCTAAATGTACTGTTGGAACTTGCAAGTTCCCTTTAAACTCAGTGATTTCCCATATGACTATAAACTATGTAGATTTATAATACAGGGCTCATTTATATACTCTATTTCCTTCTAGGAATTTTAAATTTCTTATAAGTCCTTAGCATTATGTGTCCCTTTGCTGTTGTATTATGGAAGTGGATGAAGAAGTGTGATCAGTGGTATTTTAATAACATATTCATTATTCACCATCTGCTAAAATGCAACATTTGCTATATCATATCTCAAAGTTCTGATCTATTTAGTTACTGAAGTGCTATAGATAATTCTTTGAGTTTTTCTCACCACCATCCACTAGGATAGCTTAGTATATTAAAAATATTTTCATAGGAAGAAACTGCATCTGATGAGTGTATTAGTACTGAGGTCATAGTCGTGCTTCTTGCCCTAAAATCAGTCGAAGCTGCTGATTAAAAATTTCTCCTCTCACAAGGGAAACATCCCATATTCCTAATATCCATGTCAAGTAAGAAGTAAATCTGTTCACAAAATTCCTTACTCTAGTTCTTTCTCTAGTATATAACAATATATATTAACTTATACTAATTGGATGGATTGTTTTTTATCTGTTTTTCATTTAGCACACAACTCTTTCTGTGACAAACTTCCATAATGTTTTCTTATGATTATATATTGCAGAGGAAGCTGCTGAATTCTTCTGGCTGTCTCGAGATAAATGCAAGGAATTCTTTGTTTTTCTACACCATCATATAATTAGCATGATTGGGAGACTATTTAAATATATTTCATTCTTAGCAAAATAAATTAGAAAGTTGACTTGGTCTCTTTGATATTCACATTTTTTTTTTGCAATGACTTGAGACAAACATACCCCTTACATAAATAGTCACAGATTGTAGATATTGTAGGAACAACACGTAGTCCTTATTATTGCTTTACAAAGAAAGATTTCCAAAAATATGAAAAGTATTTCATAATGAAATTTATACAGACCCATTTTATAAATATCTACTACTGGAAATGCTTATGATTATGCCCATTTATTGTAATTGTATTATCATTACTCATAATATCCATGATTCTGGTAAAATGTTTATGGTCCTATTTTTCTGTGAGGCTTTAGATCCAGGAATATGTGTTGCACCCCTTTTCTGACAATAGAACTGATGATACCATCATTCAAACTATTTCTTTTTCCTTGTGCTATGAAGTTTAATAAAATAATTAAAAGCACACCTGGATTATTCTGTGTCAGAAATGAATCATGTCTAATGAATTGGTCAAACTTTACAAGATTATACTAAATCAGAAAGTGTTATATTAGATGAAACTATGAATTTCAAATAATATCACAGTTGTTTTTTGTAACAGACAAGAAATAATGACCTTGTTTAATTTTAATCTTTTCAAGATCGGAAATCACATTATGTCCACTTTATGCATAGTCAGTAAAACAGTGCAGATGGAACTGCTTCAAAATTCAACAACGAGCAACTTGAATGTGGTGTTTTTTCATGAGAATAAGACTAATTTAAAACTTTGCTCTGAGAAATTATTCTTAGCATTAGTCATGTGTGGATTCCTTTTCAGAGATGCAGTTGATTTACTTATTTTGCTGTATAGTATTTTATATCAGTCTATGGGATTTGGAAACATAAAATTAGCATATTATCAGATAATTATGTTGTAAAAATATCAAACTTCTGCAACTATATGTAATAGTCAATGAAACAATTTTGTCTGAAAATACAAATCAAACAGTATATTTTAATTTTTAAAAGCTCACTTCACTTTTCCAATTAACTATAGCCGTAATTGTTTAGTATCTTTCTCCTTTATTTACTGTAATTTAATCTCGAATGACATATTTTTGGTTCAATCATAAATTATATTAATAGAACACAGCTAAACTTCACTACAGTAAAATCATCAAAATGCACTAATTTCTACTTTTCAGTGTTCAGTGTAGAAAAGAAACCACTGAATTATTATCTAAAGTTAGTATTTTGCATAAAGGTAACAAGTGTATAATGCTGACTAAGAAATACAAAATAAAAATATTGAGTACATGCGACTACAGTTGCAAACTCAAAAGTGTAATTAACTACAGTTAAAAACTCAAAAGTGTAATTTCCCATTGTAATACAGGATTGAATTTAAGAACTCCTATAATAACAAAAAGATAAATTTCAACAAAATAATTATTAGCATGTACTTATTGGTGAACCTAGGTGGATTTTCCTCAAAAATAATTTGAAAGGAAAATGCACATGTTCCCAATCTGCTTTATTTCAGCAATAGAATGAAATCTGACATTGCTATTAAATAGCAATTAGTATAGATTTAAATATATGGTTTAGTGAAAAATATCACAGGCTAATAAGTACATATGATTTCACACATATGGATAAATTAATGTACACACAACTATAATGGAAGCAAGTGTATACATATATTTATTATATAAATATATCTGTGCTTATTTATTTCTGTATGTTTCACAGCTAGGTAGATGGTCATATATATGAATGTGAAGGGGAGTGTTTAAAGGAAGCAATAAAAGAGGTAAAATATTTACTCTTTCTAGATCTGTGGTACTTAGGTATTATGCAGGGACATATTCAAATATCACTGGTTTTAATCAGTTTAAGTAAAAAGAGATGAATACTGCAACTATTATATAATCTATCTTCAGTCACTTAGATATTCATCTACATTTTCGCTATACATAACTTTAGAAAACAAATTTTACTAGTTTGAAGTAATTTAATTTCAAAATCATCTTAATTATGAGTAACTGTTTAATTGTATAAGATTCCAAATTTAATCTTTGTTGTGACTTTGTTCTTCAATGTACACATACTTTAAAATAGACATTGTTTTTTGAGCAGTTTTAGATTCACGAAATTGAACTGAAGATACAGAGATTTTTCATTTCCTTCCTACCTGTCCACACATATCACCTCCTCCATCATCAACATCACTTATCTCAGTGGTACATATACTTCAAACTGAAGAACCCACATTGACACATCTTTGCCACACAGTCCATAGATTAATTTATGCATTCAATTCAATTGACATTTCTACTTCCTACCTTCAGAGTCTACTGAATTTGTGAAAAAAAAAATTGTGTTCCAGTTGCTATTTTCATATATGTTACGGATACAAGTTTAATTTGAATAAGCAGTTCTTGGTCTTGTTTACATTTCTTTCAAAAAACAACATAAAGTTAAAATATTTTCTATTTCAAGAGACGTGTACTGTATAAAATGTGCTCATCAGTTCAAACTTACAGTTTTCTTCTTTTTTGTTTTGCCTGTGGGTCACAGAATACATAAAAATGTTTTTCACATGATTAATCTTCAAACTTATATACTTACAATAAACTAGCATTCTTTTGCAATATTCTAGATGGGGAACCCAGAGAGAAAATTTGCAATTTATATGAAATTATCATTTGAAAATGTAAATGCCCTTCTTTTCTTCCTACTTGTACTTTGAGAGTGATAGGAAAAACTGGAATCTCTGATTAATTGATTTACAGGTTGTGAATGTAATGTACGATGAATGTTCAAATAAAAAATGTTACTAGAGTAACAGATACATTGCCATTAATCTCCCTCAAAAAGCCTTCCCTCACTTTGAACACACAGCCCATCTTTCTCACCACTTTCTGAAGCAGTTCTGAAAGTCCCTTTTGATGTGTGTCATTAGTTTTCCATCCTGGCTGCTTGGATGTCATGAACTAACACAAAACTGCTACCTTTTGTGGCTATTTTTACTTCAAGTAAGAGTCAGGAGTCACATGGTGCCACATCTGGTGAACAAGGTGGAAGAGGACACATAGTAATGCTTTTATGAGCCTATCTTTCTATTGGATGGTACCAAGTAGAGGGATTCGTCATGCTTTTGATGACACCTCCTTCTCTCTGCTTCATGGTCACCATGCCATGAGCCATCTCTCCTCTTCCACACTCCTGTGCCTTGCAGCCAGCCTGTGGGCTGAAACTTCTACAAACTGAGCCAAAATAGACGTCTCCTCCTTTAATTTGCAGGTGGCATGTATTTCATCCCAGCAATGAAAAAGCTAAGTAAGATAGCAACATAATGACCAATTTATTAGTACTGTTTCATTCACAAGATTAACAAAGTAGAACAAATATCTTAATTTCAAAAATTAAGCACAATTTGTCCCATTACTTGTAATAGAGTTTGTAATATTTGTAATGGTTGACTAAATGTTTAAAACTTACCATAATAAAATTTTCAGTGCCTTTCAGGTTTTTCTAACAAATAAAACAGGTGTTTTCATCTCTGCAACTACAATTTGCAAAAGCTACATTTAGATGCTTGATCATTTATAAGTAACCAAATCTGCTTATTTGTTGTATTATACTTACATGAAGATATAAACAGATGTGATTTTTGTTTAGATAATAAAGAGAGAGGCATTGAGGAATAAAATGTAAAATTAAATACATTTTAGTTTTAAAATAATGATAATAATAATAGCAGATGTTTCCTCATAAACTGTCTCTGTCTAGAAAGTAAAGTTAACTTCATTCATCAATATATTTTTAACAAGTAGACATTCTGGCATTCTAGTGCTTCAAAGACTTCTTTCCTAATTACATCTAGTTCATGTATGTGTTATCCCAGAATAATGACAGTCAGAAATTTTTATTAATAAATACCAAGAAAAATTTAAAAATATATCTAAACCAACTTAGATTCCATAAGGAAAGAGAGCAAAGACATAAAAGTTATATAAAGAATATTGTTACATTTTGAACCAAATCTTATTTTCTGTCAATGAATGGGAGTAGCATGATAATAATATTCACATTTAAATTTCTCATAACATTTTTGTGTGGAGCTTATTATTGATCATATTTTATTAAGTATGACCTGACTAATTAATAATATATGAACACTCAATGTATAGTATCAATAAGAGACTGAGATATAACCTGAAAGACATGGAATAAAAAATATAAACTTTTTCCTTGTAAATAAATATCTGCATACATGTCTGCATACATATTTCTACATACTTATGTCTATATTCATAGTGCTAAATATATGGGGAATGCAGATTCCCATAGTATTCAATAACAGGATACTTAAAAGTGTGGAGTATTATTAAATCCAAAAACATATTCTGAACAATGATTTTAAAATTTATTCCAAAGTATTATAGAGTTTATGCTATTATAGGTGGGTTTTTTCATTATATTTAAATGTTGTAAATTTATGCAGAAAAGCTTTTAATGATTGAATAAAACTCCTTAGCACCATTATTCTGTAATTTTTATTATGCCTGATAAAGTTTTCAATAAATTTTCTACTTTCTATAAATAAAATCACATCAAAAACAGTCCTCATTAGCTTCTCCTTTGTTTAGTATCTTATGTTATCATTTTGTGCCAATAATTACAAAATCAGTATTTCCACAAAATGATAACATAGCATGAATAAAAATCTTTGCTTCTACATCAATCAGATTATTCATCATATTTATTAATTCAAGTAAGTTTTTATTAAATTATAATCTACATACAGAGAATGCAAAAAGCAGAAGTGCATAGCAGGATCAATTTCCATGAAGTGAATCTCTTACTCAGTATACAGCAAGAAATCAGAGGCCACAATATTCCAGAAGCCACGCTGTGCTCCTGACTAGACACTGTCTATAGCAAAGGTCATCATCATCTCATTTCATTAGCAAAGAGTGGCTCTTTTGTTTCACACATTTATGGGGATAAAATCAATTTGTTGCTCATTATATGACTTCTTTTGCTAGACTGCTCCTTGTGAAATGTTTTTCTATATAATAATATTTTTTAAAGTTCATTATGGTAGAGCATTCTATTATGTGGATGCAGACATTTGGTTTGTTGGGCTGTTGTAAATAAAGTCTTTATAGATATTCTTGTATGTATCTTTTTGTTGCATAATTATCCCTGTACTTATGTAAGATCACAGTTTTTTTTAGTAGTGACAGTGTTACTCATTTTTTAATCAACTAAATTTTTTAACCTTCTCTTTCCTTGCCTTGCTGTGTGGATTAGCATTTCTATTATAATATTGTATATTATTGTACAATGTTGGGTATGTTTAAATTATTCATGTTGTTAATATGGAAACATTCTGAAATCCTCTGTTATTCTTAACATTACATGAAAGACTTTTGTGGATACACTTTCTTAGAGTAAATAAGTTCTACTCCATTTGTAATTTGCCAACAATTTTATTATTAAATGATGTAGGAGTTGATTGAATATTCTCTGCATCTATGAAGAGAGTCATATAGCTTTCAACACCATCTGTTAATGCAATGAAATAAACCACTCTTGTATCCCCAGTTTACACTGTATTTGTTACTTTTTATATATTGTTGGTTCACTTAGAGATTATCTCAAGATTTTTGAAATAAAGTCTTGCTTATAAGTGAAAATGATGTAATATTTATTTCTCATAATACATCATCAGCTTCGGTAGTATTAAGTTTATGCTAAAAAGGAAAAGAAAGATTACACATATTCTTTAAATCACTATGTACAGTACAGATTCTAAGAAATACTATCTTAAGTACTGAATTTACTAAATAGTGATTGTAATGGTATTATTTTGTAACAAAAACCTAAATCCTCTTAAAAATCAGAAAATACAGTCAGAGAGAAAATAGATCAAATAAGAAAAGATAATGGAAGAAAGACAATAAAATAGCCTGTAACTGGAATACTATTAAGAAAAGTCTTATATCAACAATAATTATATTTTTGCCTAATAATAGAAAACTAAATTAATTTTTTCTGTAACTAGGATTGCTTCTGCTTACCATATGGATATATATTCTCTGAGAAAAATGTATCTCATATTGAAATTATTTAGTACTGAGATTAAGTGACCATCTGTCTGATTTTTAGCAGAAAAATATATCCAACTATTTTATTGGTCTGCTATTTAAATGGCAGATGTCCAGATAGTATGACTTGCTCCCTTAATATACTATGTACTCCCACAAAAACTTTTTAAAATATTCTTGATGGGAAAAGGAATGCATAACTTGAGGTCCTAAAATAATTGCATGATTATGACAATATAAATTATTATCAAAATTTAAGCCTGATCTAAAATTAAAAGTAAGCTGCATTATTTACCAAAAAACCTGTTGTTTTGCACTCTTATTCATATGATAGGTATATATTACATCTAAAAAATTTCATATTTGTATGAACTCAATATTTATATAAACTTAATTTTAAATAACTTATATCTTCTTATCTTCACCACTGTCTGAAGGACCAAAGCCCACAATTGTATCAATGAAAATCTTAGGCTTTTCATCTGTTTAATGGAAATAATAATATTCATATAATTGATAAAGTACACACAATGCATGTAATTATTATTTTAATAAAAATTATCAATCATTATATAAAATAGCTAATTTGTATTCCTTGGAAGAATTTATAAATTTTGAAAATAACCTGTATTATATTCCAGTGTTTCTGAAAGCTGTGGAAAAATGAAAATTTATATATTAACTTTCAGGTATCTGTGTAAAACTCATTTCACACTGTAGTGCACTTTCAGTTGTTAGCATAGTTTCACAACTTTCTTTTAGTTACACATGATTAATAATATTATTGTTTTGAATAATAACTCATTGAACAATCACTATATTTTTTAAAAGTTGCTTTCTATATAATAAGCTATTTAATTGTAAAGTGAGGTATTTTTATCATTCTCAATACTTTTGAGAATACTTTTGAGGAAAAGTTGGTAAGAATTTTCCCAAGGATATGCAACAAGTGTGTGATAAACCAGCTTGTGACAACATAAATGAACTTAAGGAAAAGCCATATTGTTAATTCCTTTGCTCTATTGGGAAACTAGCACAGCTTTCTAAAGTGTTTCAGCAGCATGCAGTAGAATTAGTGAATGAAGAAAGAGAAGTACAATCTACCACAGTGTCACCTTCATGGACTCAACTAATTGCAGATGGAAATTGTTCTTTAAAATGTAGCTGTACCAAACATGTACAGAGTTTTTTCCTCTGTCATTTTTCCTTAAATAATTTAACTATTTCCTTAATATTTGCATTGGATTAGTCATATAGTCTAGAGATTATTCTAGGTATACAAGAGGGTGTGCTCAGATTATATATAAATATTGCACCATTTTACATAAGGGTCTTAAATGATCACTAATTTTGGTATCCTTGGGGATTCTAGATACTGAAATCTTGTCCTCTGTAGGTAACAAAGCAGATCTATATCCAATAAACAGGCTATTCAAGTACTGAAAGAGAGTCATAAGGAAATTATGAAGTTTGTTAAAAAATATATCAAGAAATCAAGTGTGTGGTAAAACCAGCTTATGACAACATAAGTGAACTTAAGGAAAAGCCATATTGTTAATTCCTTAAAGTGTTTGAGGACACTTTATTTACACTTCCTCACATTCCAGACTTTGAAGAGTTTAGATTTGCAGAAAATGGCACAACAAAAAAGAAAGATTAAGTACTAGTCTAGATACTCTTAGCCTAGATAATTTTGTAGGTGTTGTAATTTAGATACAGAACCTCACCCAAAGCCTTCTGTGCAAATAGGTGGGGCTTTTGGGAGGTGACTATATCCTGGGGAAGTTGTACTTACCCACTGGTAGCTGAATGTGCTGTTGAGCAGGAAGACTTTAAAAGAGGTGGGTCCCTGGAAATGTGAATGAACAGTCTGTATCTCCCGCCCAGGCTCATCCCTTCTCTCTCTGCTTCCTGGCTTCCAAGATGTGAACATCTTTCCTCCACTGAGCTCTTATACCATGTGGCTTTGCCTGGGAGCCAGCTGACCATGAACTGTAATTGTGAGCCAAAATAAACCTCTTGTCCTTAGTTCGATGTGTCAGGGATTGTTTCAGTGATGAAGAAAGTGATTAACAAGAAAGTGATTAACATATATGTCTTTGATTTTTTTTTTGTAACTTCTCTCTGTTTTAGTTTTTTTTTGTTTGAGGGAGAAGGGAAAGCAGTCAATCTTTTAAATGGAAAGCTTATCTTCAAATTCTATAGTTTAAATATGATTTATAAAAATATATACAGTATTAAAACAGCTTTGGTCCGGTAGTAACATCTCTACAACTATGTCTTTGAACAAAGTATAAATGTAAGAATGCAAGTGTTAAGTTGAAAGTGTAGCTCACTGCCAGGTTGCCTAGCATTCACAAGATTCTGGGTTCAATACCAAACATTGCAAAAACAAAACAAACAAACAAACAAAAAAAACAACACATTTGTAAAACAAGTTTTAAGATGGTCATGTTCCTAGAGTTGATTTGTACCTTTTCTAAAATGTATTCCTTAAATACTTGTGTCTTTCTTAGCTCTGCACATCTATTTCTTATATTTTAGAGATTCTACTTAGTTGATTTGATTAACTACTATGTATAATAGCTTGTTGCATTATAAAGACTTTGAAATGCAATTCTTCTGAAGACCTAAATATTCAGGGAATTGCTCATTTTTCTTTAAATACCCTCCTGACACTTGACATTTCTCAGATCAGATACTGCATCAGATACTGATAAAAGCCACATTGATTATTTTCATAGAAACAAATGATATACAGTAAATTTTAAACAGATACTGAAAGAATTAAATGGCAAAAACAGAGTTTGGAAGTATCACAGTGATGTCAGAAATAGCTACTATATCTAATGAATATATTATAACAATGTATGTATAGTTTAGCATAATAACAAGTGAAACAACAAGTACATAGATGTTTCAGTGGCAGATTTAAATGGAGTGGGTATTTGATTGGAGAAGAAAGAAGAACAAAATAAAGAAAATCATGTTTAAATCTTGTCTTAAACTACTTCAGTCTGGACAAGCAGTTGAATAGAGGGGAAAGACAGGGAACCACCTGCAGGAAAATAATATAACAAAAACAAACCAATACATATCAGTTCAATTATAACTGTCAATGAAAATGTTTTCAATTCATCAAAAGAAACAGACTAGCAGAATAGATCCAGAAATAAGATACAGCAATATATGTTGCATTCACGAAACACATTTAACTAAAAAAAAATTCATAGACTGAAAGGCAAAGGATGAAAAACAACACTTCATGTAACAGGAACCCAGAGAAAAGCAGGGATACCATTCTATTTGTGGACAATGTGAACTTCTAGCCAAGACTGATCAAAAGAGACAAAAAGTCACTAAATACTCATTTAGGGAAAACTGTAAGAAGAAGAGATAAAAATCATAAATATATATGCACCAAATACAGGTGCACTCAACTATATAAAACAAACAGTAATAGACATGAAAAAAATCAAATAAATACTAACACAATTGTAATGGAGGACTTGAATACCCCACTGTCACAAATAGATATATCAGACAGAAAATCAACAAAGAGATATTAGAATGAAATCATACATCTGAACAAATGAACTTAGTTGATGCCAACAAAGTATTTCATCACATGACATCACAATACACTTTCTTCTCAGTGGCACACTGGACATTCTCCAAAACAGACCACATACAAGCTCATGCTTAACGATATGCAAAAGAACTGAAACTATCCCATGAATATTACCCGACCATACTGCAATGAAATTAGAAATTAATGGCAACAGAAATCACAAAAATACAATAAACACAAGGAAATTAAATAATCCCCTACTGAACAAGCAATGGGTCACAGGTTAAATTAAAGAATAAATTAAATGGTGCCTGCAATTAAATGGTAATGCAGATACAGCACACTGTAAGTGAGGGATGCAATGAAAGCATTTCTAACAGGGAAATTAATAATGGAGAAGACTCATTTCAGGAAAAGACAATGAGCTCAAATAAATAACCTAACGTTGAACCTCAAACTTCTGGAAAAAAATTAGTAAAACAACCAAATCTTGTGTGAGGCAGGAAATTATAATAATCAGAGTGGAAATTAATGTAATTGAGACTAAGAATACAGTATAAAAAATCGATAAAACAAATAGTAGTTTCTGTGAAAGAGTCCACTATCACCACTTCTTTTCACTATAGTTCTGGAAACATTACCAGAACAATTTGAAAAGACAAAGAAATAAAATAAAAAGAATAAAGATAGGAAAGGAAGAATTTGAACTATTATTTTCAAGTGACATGAATCTCTACATAGAAGACCCCAAAACTCTGCCAATAGATTTCTAGATTTAATAACCAAATTCAGTCATGCAGCTGGATATAAAGTCAACATGCAAAAATCAGTAGCATTCCTGTACATAAATAATAAATTCACTAAAAGTTAAATTAGGGATTCTGCAACTTTCATAATAGCATCGAGAAAAATGAAATAGGCAACAATCTAACAAAGGAAGTAAAAGATCTCTAGAGTGAAAACTACAGTACTCTGAAAAAGCAGATTGAAGAGGGTATAAGAAAATGAAAAGTTATCCTTTGTTCATAGATAGGAAGAACCAACATAATGAAAATGGCCATACTCCCAAAATTATTATACAAATTCAATGCAATACCATTCAAAATACCATTAGCATACATTACAGAACTAGAGAAAATACTCCTAAAGTTCATTGGGAACCAGAAGACACATAAAATAGTGAAAAGCATTCTAGGAAACAAAGGCAAAACAGAGAGCATCACTTTTCCTGACTTGAAACTATACTACAAAGCCATTATGATAAAAAAAAAGAAGTGTAGCACTGGCAAAAAAACAGAACTGAGAAACAGTGGATCAGATCAGAAGATGCAGAAACAAGTTTAAACACACTCAGCCACTTTATCTTCAAAAAGAGGCCAAATACATTCCCAAGAAGATAACCTTTTAACAAATGGTGCTGGAAAAATGTGATTTCTACATGTTGAATATTAATCTAGACTGTCTATCACCATCCACTAAACTGAAATCAAAATGAATTGATGGTGTAAATATAAAAACAAAACACCAAATCTGGTGGAAGAGAGAATAGGTAGAACTCTTGAAGGCATAGGTGTAGACAAAGACTTCATGAACAAAACCCTAGTGACATGGGAGATACTACAAAGAATTAACAACTGAGATCTCACCTTATTAAAAAGCATTTGCACACCAAATAAAATCACCAACAAAGTGAAGACGCAACCCACAGAGTAAGAAAAAATCTTAACTAGTTGCTCTTCAGACAAAGAACTACTATCTAGGACATATAAAGAGCTGAAAAATCTTGGTGCCAGGATACAGCTCAGCAGCATAGCACCTGCCTGGCAAGTGTGAGGTCCTGAGTTTGATTCCCAGTACCAAAAAAAAAAAAAAAAAAAAAGAAGGAAAAGAAAAATAGAAAAGAAAAAAGAAGAAAAGAAAAGATAAAAGGAAAAAATAAAAGAAAAGAAAAAGAAAAAATCTGAAACACCCCTAAAATTAGAGATCAAACTCATAAATGGGCATCTAAAATAGACACTCCTCAGAAAAAGTACAAACAGCAAACATATGAGAAAATGTTCCACAATGCTGATAATTTGAGAGATACAAATTAAAACACTGAGATTCTATATTACTCCAGAAAGAATGACTATCACTAAGAAATCAGTCAATAACAAATCCTGGCAAGGTTGTGGAGGAAAAGGACCCTTTCTCCACTACTGGTGGGAGTGTAGACTGGTGCAACCACTGTGGAAATCATTGTGAAGGTTCCTTAAAACAAAACTAAAACTAGAGATTCCATTTAAACCAACTATTCCCCTTCTGGTTATCTTTCCAGGAGAATAAAAAAAAATTATACCACAATGATGTATGTAAGCCCATGTTTATAGGAGCACAGTTTGCAATAGCCCAAGTCTTAGAAAGAGCACAAATGCTCATCAACTAAGCAATGGATAAGAAAGATGTGGTCTTTATACAACGGAGTACTACTCAGCCATAAAAGGTGATAAGCTTAAGACAGTCATAGACCTTGAGGATCATACTCTTAAGTGAAATAAATTGGATACAATGTGTAAATATCACATAGTTTAACTGGTCTAAGAAACCGAAAATGTAAACAAGAATCAAAATATATAATAAATATTGTAGAAAAGGAAGAAATTGTTTAAGAGGAAAGGGGAGTGGGAAGAGGAAAGGAAGGAAAAATGAGAAAAAAAGGATAAAATAAAAACGAAGGTTTGTAAATAAGGTGGATAAGAAAAATTGAGGAGAGGGGAGGGAAATGGAAGAGAAAAAAGAGGAACTAAGACATACCATGTACAGGTGCAAGTTCCTTATGATGAATGTGATTATTATGTATATCTAAATTGTACCAATAAACTTAACAAATTAAAGAAAGAGTGAGGCATGTAGGGTCATGCATTTAAAAATTGTGTTTTTTTTTTTCTTTGTTTTGGTACCGGGGATCGAACTGAGCTCACGACCTTGCTCTTGCCATGCAAGATATCCCTGGCCCAAGAACTGTGTTTCATCACACACACACACACACACACACACACACACACACTGCCTGGAATACTGACAAGTGACAAGTTATTATATCTTCTGCCATTTGCAAAGGGTTTCAGATTTTCAGCTTTGAATCCACCAAATATCCTTACACGACGTTACAGTCCTTTCATTTTAAATTTCACATGACCATAAATCTGGCAACAAATTTAACATACAAAATTAAATAACCAACATAATTAAAACTTGGTTCTAATTTTCAGTGAAGTTGGGCATGTGTTTCCAAGTTAGCAAGGATTACTACACGACCACCAAGTAAGCTCCATGGTTCTCCGATGTTGACATCGGCTGAAAGTTTAAATCTGTGAGCTATTTATTTTATGTCTAATGATTCTTCCATTGAATTAAACAAGCCTCTCCGCTCCTGGTTTCTAGGTTCTAAAAGGCATAAATGTCCTTACTTTATAGTTAAAATAAGTAAATAAATAAAGTCACAAGACAGAGGGGACTAAGAAGAAGGGGACTACAATGAAAGTTTGTAACCAACAGAACATGATTCTTATGAATTAACTAGTATTTGTTTTTGTGTTATTGGTAAAAGACCACTAGTAGTTTTTGAAAGTGCATGAAAGTGTGACGAAATCAAACTATTCTGTCTCATTAACACAGTACCACCAAAGTCAGCAACCAATGAATACAGGCATGAGAAGATGAGGGGGTAAACGGAGAAATACGGCTTTTAATACTGAAAAATCTACATAGGAAGGAACTTGCTAATTCTTTTTATTAAAGAGATAAACTATTTCTCATTTACTTTTGTCTGATTTTTATGTTTTAAACATACTTACATTTTCCATTTTCCCAAATCATCTTTAAAGCAAGTGGAATGAAAATTTTATCTATGTATCCACCTGCATCAATTTCTTACACTCTGATTTTGTGTTTCTTATCTAGACAGACAATGCAGACATTGATTCTTTCTAAAAAATGATTATAATAAAGTAACTTAAGTTGGGGATAATAGATTTAAAAGCAATCTTTGAATTTCCTAAATCTATATTATAACGGTGAAAGTAAAATTTTATAAGTACCTATAAACTCCACTTACAATGAATCACTAAATGGAAAAATGGATTACTAAATAAGAGAAATGAAATGGAGCATTCTTTTATGAGAGTAATAGTGCATCTAAAATACTACCTTAATTATGTAGCAGTTTGCTCCAGGAAAGCTCAGCTGCTAGATACCCATTTTAACTTTTTATCACTTTACATAATTAAGTATAATAGCATGATTTCAGGTATTACTACTCAGTTGTGTAGAAGAGAACATTTAATGATAAGGGTTATATAACCAAATCAAGCCCAGGTCATTTCAATTGCAAGGCTGAAAACATAAGCACAGGCCCATTATTTCAGATTTCTTTTACAAACCCAGAAAATAAACAGATATTTTTAACAAAATTTAAATGAAATAAATTTATAAAACTTAAAACAAAATAGTACAATAGTAAAAAATAGTACAAATAGTACAATAGTATAAAATAGTACAAAATAGTACAATGTAACTTTTTAAAATAAATGTAAAAGTTTAGCAATATTTTTGAAGATGACAGAATGAAGTTCAGAAAAAATTTAATAAATCATTTATTGTCATTCATGTTATTTTCTTCATATTGAAATTAAGTGAATCAGTGTAATATTTGCAATAAATCTATCAT
>RJWT010013860.1:0-21474 GCA_004365215.1 Cuniculus paca
ATCACAATAGAAGCACAAATCTTATTAAACCTTTCTTTGCTGTAAAAAAAAATTTTAAATCTTTACAATTGTGTACAAGTTATGTGGAAAAGAAAAACTGCAATAATCAAAACACAAAACAGGTCTTTTTCTACTCATGTGACTCTGAAAAGCTTAAATACACAAACATGTACACCTAAACATAGTCCTTGTATGTTTCATTATTTCAAAATAGCTGTTGGGGGATTCTCCCAGTAACTAAAATACAAAAATTAAAGACTGAAAAAGGAAACCATTAGTAAAAAGCAAGTAAAGAAAAACTAATTAAAGATAATGGTTGCTGCCCGGCGTGGTGGCTCACGCCTGTAATCCCAGCACTTGGGAGGCTGAGACAGGCAGATCGTTGTGAGTTCAAGACCAGCCTGGGCTACAAAGTGAGCTCAAGGCCAGCCTGAACAGCATAGTGAGACCCTGTCTCAAAAAGACAAGGGCTGGGGGTTTAGCTCAGTGGCCTAAGTGCCTGCCTGGCAAGAATGAGGTTGTGAGTTTGATCCCTGGTGCTGCAAAAAAAAAAAAAAAAAAAAAAAAAGGTTGCCTAACTATGTGAGCAGTCAACAATTTTTTTCACCACTTCAAATTACACTTTATACCACTGTAGCTCTAATCTCCAGAACACTAAGCCTGAACATCAAAATTAAATTTTTTTAAGTGATATGGTGTTCTGTTCCATTCCTGTTACTACAACAAGAAACTTTAGGCTGGGTAATTTATAGAAGATAGAGATTTATTTCTTACCATCTGGAGGCTGGGAAGACCAAGGCACCAGAATATTTGAATCTGGTGAGGGACCCTGCCTTCTTGCTTGTTCTCATGTGGAGAAGGGATGTCTTAGTTACTTGTCTCGCTGCTAAGACAAAATACCTGACACCCAAAGTTAGGGGAGGAAAGGTTTATTTAGCTCATGGTTTGTAGCAGTTTCAGTTCATAATCAGTTGGCTCCAACTGATTATGGACAGACAGACATCCCAGACAGGCATTGCATGTGCTGATATGTACATAGATGGCCGGGGAGAAACAGCTCATGGCAGGCAGAAGGTAGCAAAGCAACAAAAGGATCAACCACAGCTGTTTCTATCCCTTATATACTCAGGGTGGGTAGCACTTACACCCTTAATTCTAGCACCCTTGATGCTAGCACTGGACCATGAATCAATCCCAGCATCACACACTCTAGACCCAGTCACCTCTGAAAAGCCCCACCTATGACCACATGAGGTTTTGAGGGACATCTAGATACAAGCCATAACAAAGGGCAAGGGGTGACCAGCTCCTGCACACCTCTTGTTTAACGTCACCAGTTCTGTTTATGTGGCCTTTCCCCACAAAATGTGTGAAAGACCACCAGGAAGGCTCCTCCTGAAAGAAGACAATTTGTGTCCATTTTGGCTCACCTTTGCCTTACTGCCATGTGCTGATACGTGCGGAGGATAGGAAAGTACTCTACACCCTCCACTGGCCTTAATCAATGCCAATGGGTCCAGTGGAGGCATTGACGTGTAGCGTTTGAAGCAATGGGACGGGTCATTGATGCCCCACCTATGGCTCCCTACTAGTAAGCATGAGATAGACCGAGAAACTCTGCACTGTTGGCTGGGAATGAGCCTCAAGAAAGAGGTGGTGAGGTCCCAGGGCAGTACAAGCTAGACATCAGAGCTGAAGCAACCGACCCAAAACTCAAGATACTTCCTCAAACTGTGTTACGTAGAATCCTCCAAATTTAAAGGCCTCCTGTTACCAAAATCCAGGACTCTTTCTGCACACCCCTCTCCGCATATTGAAGAGGTGCCATCGTGTCTCCTACGTAGCCCAGCTCACAGCATTCACATAGCTCCTGTCACTCTCACAGTCACTCAACCCCGAACCACTCCCCTCTTCACCAACGGATAAAATCCAGGTTCAGCCCTGGTTTGAGGCCTTTGTTCAGGTTAGCACTTCTGGACTTAGGACCTCCTTGGCTCCCCACAACTGCAGATATGTCTTTGTCTCTTTATTCTTACCATGGGTTGCACTGGAAATGGTAGATTGGAATTTACTTGCTGGAATTTCAATAACTTTTCCCTGGGATTACAATTTACAAACTCCTCTAGACCACTATGAGATCTGGATGGACTTCCTACAAAATTTTTTTTAAAAACTCTCTCTCTCATATTCAGAATTTTGCAGAGAGGGCTTTTGTACTGAGCTATATCCCCATTCATTCATTCATTTGCTCACAGGATCTCACTAAGACACTACTACAAGTGTTCACCACCACACTCACCTCTTCCCTCAAAACTTAATCACCTCCCAAAGACCCCAGCTCCTGACACTCTCTTATCATACTGGCAATTATGTTTCAATATATGGATTTGGAGGAGACACATTCAGAGTACAACACATACTAGACTGTTCTCAGCCTCCCTGAGGGTCAGGTAAATGATGCGCCTGAATTTTGATGTAGGAAATGAACAAAAGAGACAGATGTCACTAACAGACTTGCCCTATAAAAATCTCCTATTCCCAATCCACTTTGCTTTTCCATCTATTTGAACAATCTTAAGTCACCGAGTAGAGAGGGTAAAAGCATGAGAAGAAAAGAGACTGAATTGTTACTCACATGAAAGTTGCCTACTCATCAGAAATTCCTGTTTTGAATATACGCAAGAAAAGAAAAACAAAAACCATTGTTTTAAAACAACTGATTTGGAGGAATTTTTCTGGTACTTTAGCTAATGCCTCAATACTCAGTTCTTCCTTCTGCAACTCCTAATTCCTTTCCAACCATTCACGCAAATGTAATATATTTCAAAATTGAAAAGGTTTGTGTTCTTTCTGTTATACACATTTTGTTTTGATACCAATGTTGAGAACTTTTCATGTAATGTAAGCAGTGGAGGGCAAAATTATAGGCATGGGCTTGGGAATCAATAAGACTAGGGCTTGATCAATCACATACTAACTATATGACCAAGGTACAGTTTTCTATCAGAATATTAATTCTTACCTTAGTTGTTATAAGGCTTATGTATAGTACCATACAGTATGCTTAGCTCAATGTCCAACACAATCAGAACAAGTAGTAGCAAGTAGTATTATTTCATCTCCTGTATAATTTGCAGATACAATATTTTGGACAGTTTTAAAATTTTTCTAATATGTTGAAGACTTCAGTTTTAAAATTTTTTGTTAATTATTCCTAAAGTTGTACTAGAATCTTTTCTACACAGATAAAAAAGATTAATTTTAGATAAATCATTAACAATAAAGAAGTAAAATTGTGCTTTTCTTACAAATCCCTAGATAATGTCAGTTATAAAATAAAGAGGACTGTTCAGCTGTATTCAGAGCCTTGAGGTTTGCACTGTGACTTGTGGTTCAGTGTGGATTACTGAGGCCCCAAATGGACCTGTAATCTTCTCAGAGAACAGATAACAGAGTTAGGAGACATTTTTCTAGGCATTCTCCTTTAAACTATTATGCTTCTAATGGATTTTATCTTACAAATTGTCAGCATGGCAAGTTCTTAAGATTAACGTCCTATGGAATGTTTGGAAATTCCAGTTAATATTTTTACTGAACTGGTTCTCTGATTGAGTTCTAAACGTGTCTGAGTCTAGACCTTCGTTACAATATTTTCGAGAAAACAAGTTGTAATAGTCAAGCACATCATTCTTTTCCTACGATACACAAAGAAAAATGGTAGTTTCACTTCCAGTACCAGATCCATTCCTTTGTGACTTGAGGGGAGATCCAATTCTAGACTAAAAACTACTCTATCAGGGTAAGACACTCTATCAAACAACTTAGGAAAACATTGTATCTGCCTGCTTAGCACACACATGTGTGCACACATATTTTCAAATGTTGCTATAAAGTTTTAAATCTAGTTATTACTTACAACTTGCAAATGAGAAAACAACTTAGTCACAGAAGTTAAAGTAAAAAATTGTACCAGATGTTAATTTGTAAAAGATTTGCTTTTCAGAGGAGGCTAAGTTTAGGATATAGGTTTTTCTTTTAGAGGAAAAAGAAAAGGAGAAAGAATATGAGTGAATAACAAAGAAATTACATCTTGAAAATCCATGACAGAGGAAATACAGGCACACTGAAATTTGTATCTTTGTTATTGAACATAATTCCCTATAACTGTGATGCAAATAGACTGAAATACTAAAATGACTGACTAGTGACAGTATAAAATTTGGATTCACTTGTGGAACACAATAATTAGCAAGACTGAATAAAAGTCTACTATAATTTACCTAGATGCCACCCCCAAATAATTGGAGGAATACTTTAAATAAATTAGCAAGTAAATTGAATATTTAAAAATTATAATGGTTACATTTTATCAGACTAAGTATCTATATTCAATTATCAGTTAAGCATTTACATGTGCGTATAATTTTGTGAGTAATTTCAGACAGGTGAGTATAAGATTAAACATTTCTTGAATGTATGTGGGTCGGACCAACTGTAGAAAAAGTTGCTGTTTAGTAGCACGGAAACAGGATTTGTTTTTCTTTTTAACTCTTCAGATAAGATGATGATTAAAGTAATTCTATTGACTGACTCCAAATGTTCTAACCTCTACACTGTCAAGCTATACTTTTGGTTTCAGTGTTTATGGTTATTGGGAGGAGGGAATCTAAATGTTTCAAAATCTAAGAAAAGGCTTTAATTTGATTTCATTTTAAATAATACAAAACAGAAAGTAATTAGAACTAATGGGGCTCCAGCTTATAAATATTATTATATTAGAAGAATAACAACTCCAGGAAGTCATAAACATACTAATTTATATTTCTAAGTCCTATCTTTAATTTTTGATGGAGATTTATCTAGTTTTCATGCTCTAAAAACTGACACTTAAAAGACCATCAAGTAAAGGAAATGATTAGACTTTTATCTAATTTAGATGTCAGAATGCTAGCCGCTAAAGAACAGGATCCATGTTAAAACTGGCTTATCAACAAGAGGAACCAATTATCTTAAAATAACTATATAAGGAACTAAACAACAGGTGGCTGAAATTGGAGATACTATTTCAGCATAACCTTATATATTTGGTCAATTAAGTACATGAATGCACATCTCCCAGATGTAAGATTTCTAAGTAGAAAATCAACTACAAAAGCTCCTGTGACAATCAAACCTACAAATAAAAGCTGCAGAGTATGTGGGAATAGTTGAGACTTGTTTCAGAGGAAATGACAGAGTGCAGTATTTTCAGTTGAGACTAACAGCAGATTCAAGTAACAAATATACTAAGTGTTTTAGAGGAAAAACACAATAGCGAAAAAGAGAACCCTGTCCCTTGAAAGTGGACTACTATTCAACTGATAGCTGAAGATCCTAAGTCATGTCCACATATTAGTAGACTTACACAGGTCACAGCAGATCAATACTAAAGTTACCTTTCTATAGTATTAATTACATGGCTAAGTTGAGACACAAATAATAATTCCTAAGCAACTAAACATTTATACTGGTCACTAGAAAATTTAAGTTCAAAGTCATTTTTTTTCTGAACCTATAAGAACTGCAACTCAGTAAGTTATAGCGTAAGGTAATACAAATAATGTTGTTACAGTTTAAGGGGATAATGTAATTGTTTTTTCTTTCTCCTCACGAGAAAAATCCAAAGAACTTAAAAAATAACCTCCATTCCTTTTGGCATACATAGGCAAAGTATTGTATTTTTCGCGTGCTCCAGAGAAACAGAGCCACCAGATATTTGTGTACAGGAAGAGACATTTATTATAAGGAGCTGACTCACAAGATTATGGAGGCTGACAAGTCCCAAGAGCTCTGTGAGGGAAGATGGGAAACTGGAGGCCAGGAGAGTTAATGATGCTCTAGGTCGCTCTACGTGGAGTTGGAAGTCTGAGAAACCAGAAAGAGGACAATGTAATTCCAGTCCAGACGCTGGCTGGGTAGAATCGCTGGAAGGAATGACATTTCAGTGTGAATAGTCAGACAAAAAGAATTCTGCTAGCAGAAGTGTCATTCTGTTGTTCTTTTCAGGCCTTTGAAGATTGGAGGAGGCCCACTCACAGTAAAGACAGCAATCTGCTTTACTTAGCCCACCAATCCAAACGCTTCTCTCAATCAACACTCCCCCACAGAAACACTCAGAATAATGTTTGGACAAATATTTGGGCCCCACCATGGTCCAGGTAGGTGAACGTACAAAATTAACCACCACACATGTGATGACTGGAGTCACTGGTGATGCCTTCTCCACTTAGGTGTGCTTTGTACTGAACCAATAGCATAGGAGAAATTAAAACATGGCTGAGGCACCAAGCTTCCTGTGTTTGAATCTTGCCTCCAGAACTTACTGTCTGGGTGCCCTTGGGCAAATGATTGCTTTGTGCTCTTGATGTTCCTTTTTTTTTCTTTCTCTTTTCAATTTCTATGGCTTTATTTAAGCACAAACAAAAGGCACACAGAGTTGTCTGTTCATTTCTTGTCTATTAATTTTCCTTACTGCGAAGTGTGACTTCGGGATTGGTAACCGATGGACCCCCAGGCTGCTCTTTTACTATGGCTTTGTGGTTGTTGGAGGACACATTGTGCACAGTCTCAGTGCAGTAAGTCTGGCTGGACACCAGCAACCCTTCTGGCTCCTGAGTTTGTGGACCAGGAACCTGTGGAAAACCCTGGTGAGCACGTGCTTTGCTTTCTTGTTGCTTCCATGACCAACGTTGGGCATTCAAATGTGGTCCTTGAAACTTCTCCATACTTTGTGTCAACAGATCTGGGCATAGTGTTTATGCTTAATTTTGACTTAGTCATCTGACTGGTACTGGATGGACTTTTTGGTCTTTTTTTTGATGATCTAGGGCTTCATGATAAGTCTGAGAGCAGCTAGGATGCAGGGATTGGAAGTAATGGGTGAGATGGAAACCACAGAAATGTGGATCATCACTGACTAAGATTCACTGAGTAAGAGATGGTTCTTCTAATTCATGAGTAGTAAATTAGACATAATAATAGTTCCGACCTCATACTGTTGTTAATGTTGTAAAAAAATAAATGAGACATTACATGTAAAGTACCTAGAGGAGTAACTAGCACATGGTACAGATTCCCCAATAACATGTTATTTTACACAAAATCCATTGAAACAAAATTATTTTAAAATATCATCACTTCGTGTAGTCTATTGTCCGTTACACTTGAGTGTCATAATAAACTCATAACCTTTTACTTCCTCCAACAGTTTTTTTTTCCTCCTAAGTATTCAGGAACACATTGGACAAAACATTCACAACATGAATATATCGTATATGTCCATTGGTCGACAGCATTTTAGTGGCTAAATATATGTTAGAGAAACAGCAATGACCCAGTAAAGAAGACAGCCAGTCTGAATTAAGGTTCCGGGCAGGACTGCCTGAAGTAACTCCAGAGGAGAGTCAGAGTCCATTTTAAGCTGGATCTTTTGTGGAGAGGGCAGGAGGACTAGTGAGATGGGTCGAGGGAGGGTCGTGTGGAGGAGGTGTGCGATTGGGAGAGAGTGGCTGAGTGTGCGGCTACAGCAGCAAGCACTGTGGCTTAGCAGGTGGAGTGGGTGTATCGTGTCCCAGCAGAGCAGACATTGTTCCCAGGCTCGGGCACAAAGCCTGAACACAGGATGTAGCAAAGAGCTCTGATTGCTTTGGAGCTCAGGAAATTGGGTGGCGGGGGAGCAGACTGGGGTCAGAGCTATCACTCTATGTCTCTCACAAAAGGAATGCAAAGCAATGCAGGGAAGAGTATGACATTCTTTTCGAGAAGAGTAAGATGTTTCTTTTTGTACAAGAATTTTCAGCCCAATTTGAGGAAACAAATTGACGTACATGCCTTGAAAAATTAGAAAACAGTTCAAGACGTTATTATAATACAACGGGGACAAGAGTCCCCATGTGCTGTAGGGGGACCAGGTGACCCAGCCTTCTCCCCTCTCTACATGAAAAGAAATATGTATTTACAAAACTGAAGTTTGGAAGAATGGAAAAAACAAACAGAAAACTAAAAACAAAATCAAACAAGTGAGAAAAACCCCCAAAGTGAGAAAAAGGCCAGAGAAGTTGGTAGATCAACATAAAGAGGAGAGAGAGGAAGGAAGAAGGAAATGAGGGAAAAACAAAATTCTTTGAACTGAGTCTCCAGAGGGTGTGTAGTGAAACAAAGCCCTCTGGAGGAACAAGAGTAGGGGTGTTCCTAAGGGCAGGCTGGCCTGTTGTCTCATACTTCTTGACCTGCCTACTCTAATTTCTCTTGCTTTGCGTCTCACCACCTCCTTGTCTCTGGTTTTGGAGAAGACTGGGCTCAAGCTCTGCGGCCTATTTATACTTGTGGCCCCCCCCCATTTCTTTGGGCAAACTTAGAGCAAATTTCCGCTTGATTCAACACAGTCACTGATCTGTGTCATTGAGTGAACTCTCTCTGGTGTACCCAGGACTTGAATTTCCTTGTATTTCCCTGGGCAGGGTCAAAGAAAGTTTTCAAAGGGGTGATGAGGAAACTAAACCCCATACATGTAGAATTGCAAGCTCACTGAGTCTGCTGTGGGAAAAGGAATGATCAGCACACATCAATAAGAGGCATAGAGATATATCAGGCAGAAATTTTAAAATACACACTCAATGAAACAGAGAGCAGGCCCTCAAGAAAGATCCACTGTACTCCATAGCTGGGTGTATTTGTGGGTCTTGGGAGTGTCTTCAAGATGTGTGACCTAGGATGTGCATTTCTGCCATCTGTCAGGTTACCCAACAGCAGGCTATGTTACAGTGGAAACCATTCACATGTGTTTGAGATTGAGATGCGCTGCCCACCAATACTGCTGCTTCCTCTAGGGGGGTATCTGGAGAAGCACAATTTTGTGGGTGAGAAACATAGGCCCAGAGCCCAATTTACAGGTTTTTATTTTGTCTTTCCAAAGCTTAGATAAAAAATTTTTTGAGTGAGTTTCCTGGAAGGAACAAAGTCTTGATTAACTTTTTTATCCTGAAGCTGCAGTTTTTCTTAGAAGTACAATTACAAAATTCTGATTTTCCTTGTCCCCTTTCTACCTGTATTTGTTTCTTCTAGCCTACCTCCATATGCCCCGTTTTGGAGGCCAGTAGGCTAGGCCAGGAGCAGATGACAGAGCCCTGACCTAGATTGCTGGGTGTCAGAGAATAAGAAGAAAGCTCAGTTGATGTTATTACTTAGTAAAATTGTACGATAATCATACCTTACATTTACTGTCAACTATGGCTTATAGTCATGATTTTCTTATATATTATTATAAGACAAAGACCATTTAAGATGATTAAAGGGGAAAGAAGCTGAAGGGCAATAGATTATAAAAGTCAAGTGGTAAATTATAAATACTTGTAAAAGGGAGTGCTCTGAAAGAAAGCTGAGGCATGTGGAGAGAGATGTCTGTGAAGAAGAGTGCCCACAAGCTCCACACCACAGAGGGGGAAGTCCAGACAGCCATTGCTGACAATGACTTTGGTATTGCATAACAGGCAGTGGCAGGTGTCTTGGTTACTTTTCTCTTTTTGCTGAGACAATATACCTAATACCCAAAATGAAGGAAGGAAAGGTTTATTTAGCTCACAGTTTGTGGAGGTTTCAGTCCATAATCAGCTGGCTGGCATGGCACAGGGGCAACACTTCAAGCGGTGGAAGACAGCAAAGCAACAAGAGCAAAAGGGAGTGGGGAGCCTCTTTTCCTCCCTTATATTGTAAACGGGCTACCCCCCTTGGGTGGGTGTAGCACTCACACCGTCTGTGTGCCCTCCTCCTGCGCAGGTTGAGGGTGTTACAAAATAAGGACCCTGGCCCCCTGCTGGATCACTTAGTTAAACTTCTGACCTTCTCAAATTGACACAATGAACAACATCTTAGATCAGTAATGGCTTGTCCTCTACACCCCAGGATGCAGAGCAGCTGGGTCACCTAGTTAACATTCTAGACTTCTCAAGTTGACACACTATATCAACGATAACAGCATGACAGTGGTGAAACAGTCGAAGGTAGTGTGGCACATTTGGCAGAGACTAAAAGTGCTACAATAAGGTTTGTGTTTCCCAAGGGTCATTCAGCTTGGTCACCAAAGCGTCTTACAGAATTGGGAGTACACTGGAGATGGAAAATAAGACAAGGAGGTTGATTTGAATGTGTTCCTACCCATTCACTGAAGTCACATGGTGACAGTGATTCCCTCAGTAGACTTGTATGCGTGTACATGTGTTGGGCTTGAACTCAGGGTCATCACACTGAGGTATGTCCCTTGCCCTATTTCTTGCTGAGTTGCTAAGATGCCCAGGGTGGGCTCAAACTTGTGATACTCTGCCTCAGTTTCCCAGAGTTTTGGAGTTACAGGTGTGCACTGCCACACTTGGCTTCCCCCTCTTTAATTATCTAGTTACTTCAAAGCTGTAAGCTGCAGCAATATCCGAACAATTCCTAATTTATGGAGAGCTGTGTGAAGTTTTTTGGTTTTGTTTTTAAAGACAGGATGGTCTCTAAAATTCCCACAAAGGGAAGAAAGTAAAAGAAACTAACTAGCTGACCTTTTGCAGGTAGGATCATTTAAAGATGTTCTGGGCTTCTTTGTTGAAGGCAGTTTGTTTCTATAACGGAAATGATGAGTGGTTAGCACCTATTGTGTTAGTGAAAGTTTGTTTTTTAATTTAGACTTCAGAAACAAACTTGCTCATCCTGGTAATATCTTCTACAAAGCTCAGTAATCTAGGTCAAGAGAAGGATTCATTTTCAAGTAAGGAAAACAAAAAGTTCTGCTGAATTGAGAAGGACCCTTCTCAAATGTTGATATAGACTCTGTAGATTCAGGACTGTGTGTTAAGGTAAAAATCTTTGAGAATTTGAGGCTTTCTCTCAGGTTACAGCATGCTCTGATGGCAACAGTTTTTTAGTGGCGAGACAAGCCACTGTGTTTAGCTTTGGGTTATCTTTTACATGATCTGGGAAATTCATAAAGGGATATCTGTTTTAAAAGATTTTCAAAGTGCCATTTATTGCATGTCCTTGTGTACATGACTCTATGTTGTGTACATTTGCTAAGGAGTAGTGGTTTTCCAAACACCTTTCTTCCATCCTTTTACAGCATAAACAGGAAAGATTTTGAGAGGGTAGATTAGTCAGAGGGCAGAACAGGGGAAAGCATTTAGGGCTGGAGACTTATTGTGGAAGTACAAATGAAAGAAATGACATTCCTTGGCTCTGTTCCCAGTATTGTTTGTTGGGTACACTTAGCATGTAAAAGAAGCATTATCAGTCCCACCTGATAGGATTATTTTCTAATCAATTGGTAGTGCATTTAAGTTCATGTCTGACAATGTTTTGGAAATTAAAATTCTAAAAGCCTGTATTGATTTTTATATACCGGACTTGCCAAAGCAAGCATAAAGTGCATAAGCAACATAGAAGAACCTCATTATTTTGCTTCATCAAAAATGAATATACTTCACCAAAAGCAAAGTGGCAACTTTTTCTTGTTCTGTTTTGAAACTAAACATATCAAAAGGTTAAATCATCAAATGCATCTTAAAATAATTGCTGGTAAGTCATGAGACAGCCTTCTGAAGCTGAGAGTAACTTTCAGGTTCCTAAACCTCAATGTTACTAGTGAAATTACAGAAGAAATGGAAAAATGAATTAAATCCATTTGTGGTCATTGTACATACCCCTACATATAACCCTACAGATGCTTACAGAGCTCAGAAATTGCAGGGAACGTGGTATGAAAATCACTGCAAACTCATGTTTATGCTGAAATTCTCAGTAAGAATTTAGAACCTCAGTAACTGATGAAAACAAGAGAAAAGGGGCTGGCGTTGACATTTAACCTCTTGTGGCATTCAGTGGCAGAGAATCAGAAGAAACGCCATCGACCATTTATTGAAAACATTCTGAGAAGGATGGTTTTACATTTAAATTGAATATATAGGCCAAAATTGTGAGCTAACATTATTCCTTCTGCAGTAACTAGTAAAACTCTGACAGTAGAGGCTAAGGAAAATTATATCCAAAAGGATAAGCACATATGCTTTAAGACAACGGAGAATATTGCCTGCATCTAAAGAAAATATAAATGAGATAGCTTCCCAAATGGAAGACTAGAAAGGTGATTTCAGTGTAGCTCGGATCCTGCTCTGGAATGTGGTCCTATTCCATCCCGTGCTCTGCTTCATCCCTGACTCGGGCATGAATCAAGAGCCAAAGGATCCTCCTAAACTCAGCAGAGGAAGGAACTGAACCACGTCAGACTCAGATTTAAGAAGCCATTCAATTTTTAGATGTATAACCAGTTAAGTAATTGCTCCATGAATTTGTACTACAAATAAACAAACATCCGTCATTCTTAATAAGTTGAAAGACACCATGAATCAGATCGTCATTCTGAACTGCTGTCAATTAGCACCTGAGTTTTTTGTTAGTTCTCTTTCACGAACGAACGGAGAAGGCAGTCACAGGCAGCCTGCAAATCCTCCACCTCAGGATCACGGTGGCTGCCGAGCTAGAGGAGGGGACATTCTTCTCCAGCCAGGACCAAGTCCATATTCCTTATATGGACTTGAGCAGCATGCTCTTCAGAAGTCTGTGCTCCATGCTTTGTGCCAGCTCAGCAGTGGCTATTCTCAAGGGAAAAGATTGTGAAACTTCACAAACCTGAGTGGGGATTAGAGTGCCGAGCTGCCAAGTCACAGTTCACAGTTGAGTGCCAAGAGTTAACACCCAAGGAAGCTTCTATCAGGATGAAGGCCATCTTATTGATACAGATTTCCAGGGTCAGAAAGGTGATGTTTTCCCCTTCTAACCTCTCACACCCATTTAGATTGTTTTTCCTTGAAAAGAAATTGACTTTTAGACAGCAAAGATTTAAAGTTCAGAAAAAAAAAAAAGTCTCTGGAGTAAGGTTAAAAAAATTCACAGCAACAGCAACAACAAAAATACACATTTAAATCAATAATGAGTCAAAATAAAATTTGGGATGAAGAAACATAGGAAAATAAAATGGAGAAAGAAAGAGTGAGAAATTTGCAAAAATACAAATATGGCAAATAGAATATAGCTCTACAAACTTATAGTTGCTATAATCCTTTTTCTTTCTTTCTTTTTTTTTTTTTTTTTTTTTGCCTTTTAAAGTACACAACTCGAAGTATTTCTAATGATGGTCAATTTCATATTTTTACTGGCAACTTAAGCTCTTGGCCAAACTTCCTATGGCTATTTATGGACATTTTCCTTTGCTTGGCTATAAAAATGCATCACTGGAATATTTTTAATAGTGAAGTCTGTGTGAGAAGTCTACTTTCTTGACCTGTCAGATGCTTGTGGTTGCTTCTAAGTAGCCTCATTTGTAAGCCCTTGTAGCATTTCTTTTCCCCCCAAAATGACATCGTTGTCATTTTTAAGAAAGTGGTGGTGCATTCATAAGGAATACACGACACATGGCTAAAACTACACTTTATAAAAGTCCATATCACTGTAGATATCTTTGTTACTCCTGAAAATAATTTTTAGACTTAAGTGATACTAACAGAAGAATTTGGTCTCTTCTATAAGACTGAAGGTACAGACACGCTTTTCCACAAACTTTAGCACAAATTATAAAAAACAAACAATAACAACCAAAGAAATAAATATAAAATGAGCTATAAGGGTGCTTCCAGAGGTTGTTAAATATTAGTCTATGTCTCCAAACAGGAATATATTTACATTATATAAATCAGAAATGAGAAATTTCATTGCATGTGATCAAGCCTCATCGATCAACTGCTAACAGCGGCTTGAAGAATCTATATGATTATACAGAGAAGGGTTCGGAGTTTTAGTTCAGGCTTAATAAGAATGTTGTGATTTCAGATGTTCTAGAGTTTTTTTTAAATGTTAAGGATTTGGAGGAGTTATGCTTATATCTGGCAGGAGGAGATAGTCTTATTGGTAAGCAACACAGAGGTGTCTATCTCCACTTAGTAATAATATGATTTTGGATAAACTCATTTTTTTTTAAAAACGAAGGCCTCTTAAGACATTTGGAAGGATTATTATATTAGTCATTCATAACTGGATGGTAATTAAATAATCTAACTTCTTGGTGAGACCAGTGAGCTTTGAGAATGAAATGGACCTTGATGATGGGAGAAGAGGAGGGGGCAGACCGAATAGGTGCCCTGAGAAGTCTTCCTACAATGTAACTTCTTCTGAGAGGTTCTGGCTCTTCAAGTTGCCAGTGTCTCATCTAGGTCACCAATGAAAATATCAAGCAGGACCAGGCCCTGGTTTGACACCTGCTAAACATTATTTATGTCTTAAGATTGACATCAAACCATGTGTAAGCTTCTATTTTTAAGTTTCCTGAACACCCTTCAAAGATTCCAGATATAAAGTGTGGTAGTGTTCTCAGCACTTAGCTGATAAATTTGCCTGAACATACAGTCCTTGGAATCACCAGAAGAATCTGCTTTCAATGGCTCTATGTATGTGCTTTAATCTGTAATTGTGAGGTACTGGAAATTGTATGAAACAAACCTTAAAGACACTCTTAATTTAGTTCTTTTACAGCCTTGTATTTTAGCCGGTCCAAGCTAATTGTATAATTTTGTATAAATTACTGGACCTCAGAAAGTAAAGGTTAGTTTAGAGCAGCATTTCTCAACTAATGAGCCCCAGGTTCCAGAGAATTCTGTCTAATGTCCAGGGCCCACAAGTGCAAATATAACCTAGAATTATCTGACTCATACCACTACCATGTGAGAGATTGTGGAGCTATGAAGTTCAAAAGGGCTTTGTACTTTAAAAGGGTGGCCAAGAACTGGCATAACTTACAGACAAATTTCTGTCCCTCAGCTAGCCTGTGACCCACAGACCTATCTTCTTTATTTCAAGAGGAAGAATATTTGGCAAGAGAAAGAATAATAACTTCTTATTCATGGTAAAATGACTTTGAGGCATAGAAAAATATAATCAATTATTGTCCCCCATATTCTGTGATAGCTTCTTGTCTTTTTGAGACAGGGTTGCAGTATGCAGTTCAGGCTGGCCTTGAACTCACTTTGCAGCCAAGGCTGGACTTGAGCTCACAGCAATTCTCCAGCCTCAACTCCTAGAGTGCTGAGATTACAGGCGTGCACCACTATGCCCGGCTTGATAGCTTCAATTGATATTGGAATTGAATTTTGTCTTTTGAGAAGTTTATTTTCTTCAGGTTAGTACTACATAAGATCTTTATTATATTGTAAACATTGCCTTGTTAAAAGCATGGAGGAGGACTGGGGTAAGTGCCTGCCTGGCGAGTGCGAGGTCATGAGTTCGATCCCTGGTGCCACAAAAAAAAAAAAAAAGCATGGAGGCACGATTGTTTTAACTAATAAAGTTTTGTCTTTTGGTCAATAAATTCCAATGAGAAATAGAAGCAGAGCATACAGTAAGTTACTTTTGTAACTTACTTGTTCTTTCAGAAAAGATGCAATTTGACTTTTTCCAGAATCACTGGTGGAGTTTCACTGTTGGCTAACACAGGTCATGGAATCTTGGCTCTCTTCAGAGTTGCATGATGCCAGATACTCTTTAATAGGGCCAGGAGATATTTTGTCTATGATGTCAAAACTCACAGGAAATTTGAGCTAAGAATGCATGTTACGTACTTAGTAGGACACCAAAGAAAGATGTTTGGGTCACATGAACTGTATTTGGAATTGACGTCTTTGAAGAGATCAATTTCCATTGATATGTGAAAACTTTACCCTTAGTAAATTGTCACAGGAAGATCATGTGTAGACAGCTACAAACTTGTATCAGGTATGCTAATTGTGAATGCCAGGAATTGTTGCTTTTCTTAATTGTACACAGAAGGATAGATACTTGCCCACTTTTGAGAGTCGGTGAGGTTTTAGAAAAAAATCTCAACAGCAAATAAGATATTTCCATCTTGAAAGTGGAGGTTTGGTGACGTACATAATTCAATGAGTCCCTCCTTGTAGACTCCAGAACTTGCTATAGGTAAAGGTTAGACAATGGACTCACCAAGGTCTCATGAACCTGCTTAGGCAGAAAGCCTTCCTATTGACTAACTAAGCAGTGTTTTGTGTATTTGTGCTGTTAACTTTTCAATGCGTACAATATATATACTGGCGTGGCTAAAACAACACTAATTCATTAAAGGGTGCTACTGAAGTGACAGTGTTTTTAGGTGGCATCTTTTTTATTAGAGATGGAGAGAGAGAGAGATCCTGAGACTGAAAGAAGCATCGTACAGGGTCTGCGAGGTTTGGGTCATAGTATGCCTTCAGCTTTAGTCTGGCGAGGCTGGGCAGCACCATCCCGAACTGCAGGTGGAGTGACAGGCTGGTGATCTATTCTGGGCAAGAGGCTCTCCTTGCAGCTGCCCCTTGCTGGGGTAAAGGGCAAAGTGTGCCTTGAGAAGATGCAGTCTATAATGTTTGCCAGGCACCGACTTGATTTTACTTGTAAGCATAGTACCTAGTGTGAAAAATGATTTCATTCCCAAATCCCAAGTGGCACTTTATTTCTAAGTTATTTGGTCAAGATAATAGGAATGCTATCAATTCTACATGTCCTATCAAGCTCTCACTTTCTAGAATTTCACCTCTAAATTAGGGGGATTTCAAAGTTAATGAAACTCTGTAATAGATTATTTGCTGCGGGAGGAAAAATAGTATGACTATTAACTGGAAGAAGTGTTGAACGGCTGTAGGTGTAGGAAGGTATACGTAAGTGAGAGTAGTTATGCCCTCTAGTGGTGCCCTCTTTGTCTCAACGCAGGTGCTTTTAACATTTCTGGGGAAGCTTCCTCTTTTATTCAGACTATCACTTTTTAAAAAAAAAAACAAAAAACCAGTTTGTTATCTATTGCCAGTGTCCTTATCAAAAGGGTTTTAATCCTTTTTGTTAAAAGGCACATACTCTCACCATACGTTTATATTGAGATGCTCTTCAACTTACAAAGCGGTTGTACCCCAATAATCCATCAAATTAAAAATGTGGTAAATCGAAATTGTGTTCAGTTCGCCTAACCTGGGGAACTTCGTGGCCCACAGCACCCGGCACTGCAGAGTGTCGCCCTCAGGAGCGCTGCGCTGGCTGGAACCCTTGTCTGGCTGCAGCCGACGGGTTTCTCGGGGTCCACTGCTCCCTGGAGAGGATCAAAACACATTTTCCACTAAGTGTTGCTTTCACACCGTCAAGTTGAAAAACTGCATAAACTATCATAAGTTAGGGACTCTCTGCATCATGGGTTTTGTTTGATGTTATTACAGATTTTTTAAAAAGTTTAACAAAATGTAAAAGGCTACAGTAAGATAGTTCCTCCTCTTGAACAAGCTGTGAGCAGGTGATGAGTTGCACAAACAGGAAATTTATTTTAAATTCTTTTTTGTCATGAAGGCCATAAAGGCCATAGGGGGAGTTTCTTTTATTTATTAGAACAATTGTTCGTTGCTCTTACATGGCCCTTGAGATGAGGTGATTTCCAGTATTTATTCTGAAGAAAATAATACTTCTAGAGAAATTACAGTGTGAAGTAGAACTTGCAAGGTGTGCTGGAGGGGTTAGAGCGCTGGGAGAGGAGCCCCTGTCATCCCTGATTTACACCTATGCCTTCAGTCCTCATACGATTCACAGCCTTGCTTGTAAGACGGAAGCTGGTAAGCCACGCTGACAGCTCGTGTTCACATTCTAGGTCATGAAAGGGCCAGTGCAGGACTAATTGTCACTTGTACTGAGCACTGCATTTGATTGTATGTCCACACATTACAGGAATGTGTAACAGCAGCTCAATAATGCCAAAAAAAAAAAAGGCTACTTTTACAGAGCTAAAAATTCCCCTAATGATTTAAAAATTTTGTCCATGTTTAGCACACGTCTCTGAAATTTTAACAGGGTTAAATTTAAAAATATTAAACATTCTTAGAGCGTGACCTATAGAAATATTTGAAGGTAAATCGATTTGGAAGATAGTCTGACTTTGTAAAAGTACTCAGGAATTTAGTTGGTTTTATAGGATACATATAAATTGATCATGTAAAGTCACAGGAAAAAGAAATATAGCCTTTGACCTCATTAATATAGTTTCCATCCAGAGCACTCTGTGCTGTGCCCTGGTCAGGCCCAGGGGACATACTGCTCTTCCCTTCCTTGAGATTTAATGACATTGACGAGCCTCAGAGTATTGAGAGGCGGGGCATGTGGGACATTTATGACAAAGTGGGCAATCACTTCTAAAATATGAAAGATGTAGGGGCACTTCGGCTCCAGGAACTTGGGAGGAAATGAAAATTGAGTTTCAAAATTCTAATATTTACTATATAGAATGTCTGAAATGTCTTCCTTTTCCTTGACCTTGTTTAATATATTTCCTGTATTTGTACCAGTCTCTCTGTTCTCAACATTAGTACTTTATCTGGATTATTATAATAAATATATATCTGGTTTTAACTTCTTGTCCCTGCCCTCATTCATCTGTAATTATGTTACTAAATGATTTGTCCTAAAATAGTGTAGATGTCTTAGAGCTACAATAGTTTAAACTGTTTCTGACCTTTAAGTGCCCCGATTTATAATTTATGATGATTTTGACAATTTAATCTTATTTTCTAGTATTCCCAAATGGTCATATATCCTATTTAAGTTTGTTCCTTCACTAGTCCACACATATGTCATGCTCTTTGTTGGTCTGTGACTTTTTTAAAGTCATGGCCATTTGCGGACTGCAGGGGGAGAGAGCAGGACCTACCAGGAAGCAAGCCCTGCCTATGAACCAGCACCATGCTCGGGCAGCAGTCAGAGTGGGGACAGCCAGACCCCAGCCTCTTCCAGCACACGGGCTGGCAAACAAGAAGTACTGATTCCCCCTCCCCCCTGTAAATGACCGGCTAATCTGGAGAAACACAGGCTGTGATGATAGCTGTTGAGGTGAAACACAATTGGATTCCTGTGGTGCTTTGCTGTTCACTGACATTGCAGGTCTAGGGCTGGTGGTCTGATCATCTGTTCAGAAGATAGCAGTATGCAGTGTGGCATCTAGGGGAGATCTCCTTCTGAGGGTGGTAGCCATTGTTGATTCCCTATTGTCTTGTTTTAAAGTCCTATATCGTTTCATTGCTTGGTTGGGTTGGGTTTTATTCTTTTGTTTTGTTTGATTATGTTAAATCCCATGGCATGGGCAGCTATTTCAAAGATAGCTAGATATATTATGGTAGCCATCTTGGATTTACTATTGTCTTGTTTTTAAGTCCTTTATTGCATTTATTGTTTTATTTTTATTGTTTTTATTCTATTCTGTTCTGTTTGATTTTTACTATGTCCGAAGGTATCTGCAGTTATTTTGAAGACAACTAAAGGCATTATGGTAACTATTGTTGATTTTGTAATGTTTTGAAGTCCTGTATCACTTACTCTGGTTTGTTTTGATTGGTTTTATTCTGTTTTATTTTCCTTGGTTTTATCTTCTTTAAAATAAAAAAAAAAAGGTTATATTGCTCAGTTACAGTTCTAAGCTTCTGGTCACAGACTTACCCCTTGCATGTAACTTCTCCTCATTCTGAGACCCACTATATGCTGTTCCTTCCTTGAGATTCTTCTTAAACTAGCATAGCCACAATAATTTTGTCTTATAATTCTTATAGCCTGTTTTTGACTATACCATATCTTTTAGTACTTAAGGCTGGGTTTAAACAAGACTTGGTTACAAAAAAAAAATACTTATTCCATGAAATTGCTCACCAATCTCATCCCAGTCAAGTTTCACACGCTTGGGTAGATTATTGTGGTAATGGCCTTGATTTGCTCGATTCCTTACTCCTGCTTCATGCCCTTGCCTAGAGCTTCCCACAATGACTTTGCACTTGGCCATTTGACGAAATTTGGCCAAAGTGACAATAAGCACATGTGATGCAAACAGAGCCTTGAAAAATATTGTAAGGAGATTGGAAAAGGCCTTGGAGCTTGTGTTCTCCTGCTATTTGTGGGACCTTGAGGACATGTGCGAAAATTTCAGGCTGTACTGATAGAACCATGTGCTCATTCACCCTGCTCCCCTGCTTGGGGCCAGCGCAACCAACAGTCAGCACCAGTGTGACTGACTGTCCTAGACCCACAACCCCTAGTCACCCACCTGATGCGGCAGCTGCATGCCTGAGTAGAGGCAAACCTAACAGAAAACTGACCAGTTGACGTTGCAGATTCACAGAACCATGACCTAAAAAATTGCAGCAGCCTGGCGAGGTGGCACACGTGTGTAATTCCAGCACTTGGGGCGGAGTAGGGTGTGAGGTAGGAGGATCGCAATTTAGCAAGATATCTTGTCTCAAAAAAAAATTGTAATACTTATTTTAAATAAAGGTTGGGGGTGTAGCTTACTGTGAAGGCTCTGGATTCAGTCCCTGGTACCTCTCCACCTCCAAAACTGTTGTAAGTTGGTAAGTTTAGGGGTGGCATATCTTGCAGCAAAAACTAATTGATGATGCTAGCACTATTTATTAGCCAATTGTTACTTGGGTCTTAGATTTGTTTCAGCATCATCCTGTGAGTTACTTGAAAGCCACAAGCATGATATCTTTTCCAAAATCTTCATAACTGGCATCGCATGGACAATTTTGATTAAATGCTCTCCCTAATAATTTCCATATTTTTTGTTGGTACCAATATTGGGAAGGTAGTTAAACATTGGCAGGCCTGAGGGACAAAGAGCGTCCAAAATAGCATGCTTGCCAGTTACAGTTCAGTGAAGAAACAAAGACCTCAGTGTGTAATACATTTATAATCATTTTTTAGGTCTTTGATCAAAATTGACCCCCAGAAGCACAATGACATCTTCAGGTTACGTGTTGTACACACGCATTTCCATACCTGCCTCCTTCCAAAAAAGGCACACAGCATTCCTGGTCACCATATCCAGTGGCCCAGTGATATTAGAAAGGGATACATTCTTTAAAGGCCCTCCCACCTTGAGCTCAGACCTGATTTAGATGACAACTTGGTCTTCTGTGAATTTCTTTTGTAAGTTTCTTACATGATTAAGATCCCCATGAGAACAAGGAAGACATTTTGCAATTCCAAAATAACCTCTAAAAAATGTCACTAAGTATCATAATCACTATTGTTCCCTGAACCCTTGTATGCATAAAAAGGTATCGCAACTTGCATTCCATGTAGAGAGCTATTTGGCACTGGCTGATTTCTCACCTGAGGGTGTAAATTTCTCTGTATCTGTTTTACAATAAAGTCTACCTACATTTCTGCATGGCCACCTATGTGTCTTGACTCAATTCTTACAGAAAGGCAAAATGAAGCAATATTGAGATGCCATCTTACCCTAGAAAGACATCCTCAAGGAATCACATAACAAATGCCAGAAAGGTTGAAGGGGGAAAGAAGTTCTTCAGCACTGTTGGTGGGAGTGTAAACTAGTGCAATCACTATGGGAAT
>RJWT010013861.1:0-21482 GCA_004365215.1 Cuniculus paca
TCCTTTTCTCTCTTTTCGAGATGTTTACACTGTGGAGACATCAACTTCTTCCCTTTCAGGGCAATCGCTTTTATCCCTAACACTGGTGCAGAGTGTCCGAGTATTGGCTTGCCTCAGCTGACCCTCGTTATCTTCTGCAAATCTGCTTCACTGGGCTTCTCAAGATGGACTTGCTGTTTGTCCACTTAAATGAAACATAAAGCCAGAGCCATTTTCCTCTTACTTTCATTGCCATTCCTGGCAATCGCATCTTTTATCTTCCTAGAAAAGTCTTTGTTCCTTACGAACTTGAAAACTTCACTGCTCCTCATTCACATAAGGCGTAAAGCTTCTCCAGTTTGTCCAGGAGTGTACAGGTTTTCAGACTTAATTAACCCGAACATGGTTATCTTACCGGACCTACCACATAGTCATTGAATTAGTGTTACTTTTTCTCAAAATCCAAGGACAGCAAGCTCCTATGACCTACATAACATCTTAAATGTGTATTAATACAAATTCTGTTCCTGATAACTTGCCCACACTGTCTGTGGGCTACCTTTTCTCTTAGCACACCCAGAAGATTACTACTACTGGATCTTGTGCACCAACTCTAAAATCTCCATTTTCCAACTTCATTCTGCCATTTCCTCTCACACACTCTGTGAATGATCTTTAAACATCATTTAGAACATTTTTTATCCATCTTTTTGAGACAGGGTTTCATTATGCAGTTCAGCTGGCCTTGAACGCACTTCGTAGCTCAGGCTCACCTTGAACTTGCAGCAATCCTCCTGCCTCAGCCTCCTGAGGATCAGGATCATTTAGAACTTTGGGAAGCAGTCACTGCGTTGATTTTGCTGATTCACGATTTTTACTTTGTCCATGGTTATAGCATTGTTTGGCTATCTTCAGGTTGATAGCCCATCATGTGGTTTTCACTAACAGCAAGCTCAAATTTACCTGCATGGAAGGTGAGTAGCCTTCCCCATGTGGCTCCGAGTTATAAACCAAAATGAGCCTGACAGCTCCTACCCTGGTTCACTGCAGAGGGGATGCAGTTGGATCAAGCAGTATGGTATATACAGAGTACTAAGGATCACAAAGTATTTTTTATTAGATATAAAATAAAAGCCTGGTCCAAAGGATCTAAATTAGAAGAGAAATAGGAAATAATCTTAGAAAAACAATCGAGAAAAAATGTATTCCACATTACTTGTAGGCTGAAATACAAATGAATATAAACACATTTGAATTTAACACCAAATCACATGGAGATGCACTGTGTTTGTATTTATCTCAATGATGGACATATGTTTGAAAATTAAACCACAACAAAATAAAAAAACCCATGAAGCAAAACAAAGCCAGTGTGCTAGAAAGCACTTTCGATTTCCATAAATCTTACTTTCAATTTTCATAAATCTTAGGAAAATTATGCTAGCATAATTTCAGAATAAAAAATAAATTATGCTACTATAATTTCAAAACAAATTGTATTTTAAGGACATTAAGATTAGTAAATTAATATTTAAATTTGTGAAAGAGAAAAAAGAAAAATAAAAGTTGTAAGTAATGCATTGTCTATTCCAAAGGAAATGAGCACCAAAATACAGTTTAAGTCAGTGTAGGCATAAAATTATACTTATATAGTTACTTATAAAAAAATAATTTTGCTTTTATAGTAAGTGTGCTTTCATAATTATTTTCAAAGTAATTATAATTACTTTTGTTATAGTATTGGCTGACTTTCTTTTCTTTTTATTGAGTTCTTTTATTTTCCTAAGAATTTCTTCAAAAACAATCTCTTACATATTTTGCTCTACAAAGTAATATGTATAAAATATTTCAATTATTTTCCAAACTGTAATTTTTTCATGACTGGCAATGTTTAGAGAACTATTCATAAGAAAGTAAATGAGTAAGATATCTTTCTATGCATATTTAAAACATCTAAATCATGTGCTAACGTTCAGCAATAGTTTTGAACAGATAACTTTGGAGAGAAACATCACTGGTCATTAGGGGCCAACCAATGTGAAGATAGAAGGTAAGTAGAAAAAAAATGCCCTATCATTAGTAAAAGAAGAAAGTCTAATGAGAAATGTGACCTAATTTAGGTTGATCTTCTGTTCTTTTTTTAAAGTCTTGCAAGCTTGGAATATAAATAATTAATAGCAAAAGTCCTGAATTCAGTCCTTCTGCTAAAGTTAGTAAGATGGAAGAACAAATAGGCAATGAGTTTTTTCTGTTTCCTTCATATTTTTATTCATCACTGCACCCAATTACTTTATTTCTGAGTTTATAGAATATTTCTTTTAAAATGTGTCCCAAATTCCAATATTGTTCCAATTAAAACTACATAACATTTAAATGAATTGCTCATGATCAATAGAACTATAAAAAATGTTACATGAACCCACGATCAGATACCTTCAGGGCTTGTTATTTATGGGAAGGGAAAAATGAGAAACAGCATTTCTGAGAAGCTCAATGTCATAGTACATGTTTTTTGAATAGATCATACTTTTAAAATATTGACTTTAAGTATTTTAGTTTGAATTTTATCTTTGATTATAGTTCTGCAATATTCAATTTCAGACTTATAAAACATGAGTATGCTCATTATTTGAATTTCCTAAATGTTGATATTTATGCTAAACATACTGTTGAAATAGATAACTTTCATAAAATTGTTTGAAAATAATTGCTAAAGTATCCATTTACACTAAGTACTCTATTATGTGTTTTCTAAAATAAAGACATTATTTAACCTAATTTTACTGGAGTTATCACAATAAAAGGAAAACAATAAAATAATATATAATCTTTGTTTAATAAAGTTAATTGTTCTTTCTGGGGAAAAGAAAATTCTACTTTATGAAATACAATAGACTGTCATATTTTTAAAACCTCTTCAATGTACAAATTTTTTTTGTCTTTTATGTCATGAAATTTGCATTTTCAAAGAATGGGGCAGGTATGTTTTTGTAAATATCCTCAAACATGTGATGCGATATTTCTCAAAGACAAGATTAAAATTATAAATAGTTTTGAAAAGTCCTATATTAATATTGTGTCATATTAAGAGGTACATGATTTAGATTTATTCATTAGTAATTATTACTCAACTTTGATAACTTCATAAAGTGACGTTACCAGTTTTTTATTGTAAGTTATAATTTTCCCATTATAATTATTAAGCATCCTGTAACATGGTGCCTGTAGGCATAGGTTGGTGAATACGTAAAGATCTCATTATTTCTTAAATGCTCATCACTAGGTTCCACATTCATTAATGACTTTTCCTAAATGAATATTATTATGAGAACTAGGTGAGTCCAGTCATAGGGCAGGAAAGGTAAGCAATAAACTCAGAATATATTTACAGTGCCAGCAGGGAAAGAGTCCTCAGAGATGAATGAAGATAAATCAAAGGGGCAGAGACCTCTCAAAGGGGCTCCCACTGAACGAACTGGAAAACTAAGTAATGTTAGCAAAGAATTACAAGTCATTGAATCAAACAGAATCAACGAGCCAATTCTGAAACAAATTTGTTAAGAGAAAGTTTTTTTTAAAATAAAACAGAAGACACTGGATCAATAAGTACACAAAGAATAATGGCATGAAAAAAATCAACATATAAAACAAATTCTATTAGGAAGCACTATCAATCCTCTAGCTTCAATAGCATGAAGGGATTGACATTCTGTGGCTCTTGGTTTATACAGAGACTAAAGAAGAATTTTGCATACGACAAAATTTTTTCAAATATTAATTTTGTCCTGGGTATGGATATAACTTTGACGCACTATCCTCAGTATGTCTGAAGACCAGTGAATGTAAAATGAAAAGACTACAGAGTCTTAACCAGGAATGACAGATAATGGACTTTAATGGGAAGTCATCAAAAATGGTGCAGTTGAATTTTCCACTAGAAAAATTTTATCAACTTGCTAGAATTCAGAATCACTGCCATATTTCTCAAGCTGCTGAAGTTAAATATACAAGTATAGAAGAACTATTCATCCGCCCTCTATCTCTACAATAAGAAATGAAAGAGGCCTTGTGGATAACAGTAACTTATTAGCCTTTCTTAGATTGTTGGTTTTGAGGATCTCATCACATTTACTACAAGAGGCACTGTGTTGGCATAAGAGGATTTCTGGTAACCATACGGACTATATGTACATGGAAGCAAAATACAGTCTTTGAATACATGCTGCAAATATAGATAAAAGTGTACATTCTTCTCTTGGAGAGATGATTTGCCATCTTTGCAATTTGCTTTTTGGAGAGACAAGGAAAGTCTTTGATTGCATTTAAGAGTGAGTTTTGCTTGGCTAAAAGGTACTCCTACTAATATGATATTGGGCCAAGAAATCTCAATTGTTATCTGTAACTAACCCTTGAATGTGTAATTCTGCACAATGGCAATAGAGTGGGGAGGGAGAAAGAGCCTGGGAATAGTTCAGTGCTTCTCACAGCCACGTGTGGAAGGCACCCTGAGTCTCCTACTGGGCTGTAACTGTAGTGTGATGTATGTGCAACATGATTGGTCAAGAAAGTGATGTCAAGTGGCTCATGAAAAGTGAATGACTGGTAGAGATTCACGGCTTAGCAGTAGTATAAAGGGTTACCGTGGAGTGTAATATTCTTCCATTGTACTGATCTTCCTCTGTTGACCACATTCCATACACAAGGATCATTTCCAGCACAGTTTTGATTGACTCAGAAGGTTGACTTGTGTTCTTTTCTGGAACACCATTTTTCCTTTTGCCATCATTCTTTTTCCACCTAATTACTGTAACTTTTAAAATTCTCAGCACCAATATTCCATCCTTAGAAATGCTTACTTAATCTTCCTAATCTTGTCACACTTCATCAGAAATAAAATTTTGTTCAATAGTTTCATCCAGCCTGGCATGGTAGCACACACCTGTAAACTCAGCACTTGAGAGATCAATGTAGGAGAATCGCTGTGATTTTGAGGCCAACCTGGGCTACATAGTGAGTTCAAGCCCAACATGAACTATAGAGAGACAGCCTGTCTCAGAAACAACCAATAAAAGCCTGTTACATCCGTATATTGACTGTCATTACAGTTAAACATTTATTGCATGATCCTTTTATTAATGATTATTTTCTTATTGTTGTATATACTCCATATTGTAGTTCATATTCTACATTCAGGATGCATTTTAAGGAGTCAACTGTGAGACCATTGTCTGGAAAATACTGCCCAGAAACAGACAAAAAATACTAAAATTTACCAAAATAACACCAACTTTATTACTAAAATTAATTAAATTTGTTTTAATGTGACTTACTGAGATATTTTCCCTTTTAGAAGAAAAATTTCTGGCTCAAAAACATCAAGATTCTTAGTCAAAATCATAAGTACTAAATTGACAGTGCAAACTCGAACCTCAAATTTTTTATCACACCATGTATATTTGTGATAATATATAGATATAAAAGTGATATCATCAGTGTTTTACTTTGTACAATTTGTTAATGGCACATTGGTATATAGAATTTTTAATGAGAATTCGCTGCTTAAATTGCAATTTATTTCATCCTCCTAAACTGTTCCCAAACCTGGGTAAAAGATAAGTGTAATAATTTCACTGGTTTCAAAATATAAAAGCAAAAATATCTAAATTAACTTCTAGATTACAAGTTATACTTGCAGTCAACTAGATGTCCTACTTTAAAAATACCAAATATTGCTAATATGGATTCACATATTATCACTAAAATCTGATAATAACTTTTAAGAAACAATGTTTTCTAGGCTTAAAACAAAAAGACATTTGTAAAATATCTGCTCTAGAGACTAAAAATAATAAGCAAGAATCAGAGTAATGTTTACTAGCTTGGTTTTGGTGTCACACTGACAGAATCTAGGTATGTATTGTTATACTTCTGATTCCTTTATATCTGTTCTGTGTTTGCTATGTAGTCCTTGATTATTTCAAATCTATTGCATGTACATGCTTATTACTTGTTTAGATTTAATGCATGACAATGTTTTAAAAAAATAAATATTTAAACTCTGTTGGTTGTTCTTAGCCAAGATAAGTTTCTATCGAATATTCCTGATATTTACAGAAGCTAAGTGTCTTTTACAATGAGCATCACAGATATAAGAGATCAATGTTTTTCACTAGCTGATGAGTGCTGAATATTAGAAATGGTCTTTATAAAATTTCAAACACCTTGCAGATCGAGAAATGCTTTTCTAATATTCATTCCCAGGAAGAATTCCATAAAACAATTTACAAATCATTTATTTTATCTCCAAATTTAATGTTTAGGGAAATTCTGTTTCATCACTATATAGTGAAAATGCATCTATTTTTTCCCTACTTTCATGCATTTGATTTATATTTTCACATTCTTTTTTTTTTTGAGGAATAGGAGACACCAGGCCATGTCTTTGTTTGATACATTTATAGTATATTAAATTTCCACTTCATAATTTATTAGTATCCTACCCTGGTATAATTCTCTTCAGATTACCAAGTGACTTCACCACATTTATCTCTTTCCATCACAATAATCCTATTGTAAGTAGGGCAGAAATCTTTTCCCTTTTACCATTAAGGAGATTAGTAGTTACAGAGATTAAAAGATTTCCCAAGGTCAGAGCAGGAGTAATGTGAATAATCTTAACCATGAATCCAGGTTTTCCTCCTTTGAATCCAGTGATTTGGTCTGTTATCACAAGCTGCTTTTTATTAAATTCTGTAAGGTCAAATCTGTCTCCTGTCTTAATCTTGCAGAAATCCCCTTTATCCAAATAAGCATTCAATTTTAATTTCATGATTCATTTAGAATCCAGTGCATGATATTTTATTAGAAAGTTAGGGTTTTATATAGTTGATTAATTTATTCAGGTTATTTCTAAATTCCCATTAAGTGCTAGCAGATACAAAGGAGAAGCCTACTTGATCCATATTTGCAATCATCCTAGAGGCACAGAAGTAATTACTAGACGGGAAAGGGATGCACAATGCAATGGGGTCCTGGAGAGCAACAGGGCATGGAAGACTTCATAGGGGCCAGCGGAGTCCTCCTGAGGACTTTGACTGGATGGGGAGCACTTCACCAGGTAGATGTGTAGGTGCAAATAAGGACATCATAAACAGCATCAACCACTTCTGTAAACACATGGGTTAATAGAAAGCCCAAGAGAGGAGTTAATTCAGTTGCACTGTGAGTCAAAGTGAGAGAAGCCAAGGTCTTGACCAGTAGGTGAGTGATCGTGTGGGAGCAATGAGTCTCACACCCTGGGATAGAGTCTTACCCTACAGACAGTGCAGATGTGTGCAGTGAGGAGAACACAGCCAGGTGCTAGCAAGAGGACAGAAGGCGCAAAAACACAACAGGGAAGCTAAGGAACTAGAGGAATGGATTACAATTAGAAGTGATTTGGAATTCGTAATTAATTGAACATAAATCTACATTTAAAGTTTCTTTTTTAGTTGTAAATTTAAGAAAGAAGTCACTAACTCTTTTAACTAGAAATTCCAAGGGTTGAGCTTGGCTTTGCATCAGCATGAAATCCATGTCAGCATGACTCAGTATCTAGAGCACTCAACTCTGTTTTCAAAGTGTAGGTTTTCTCACCTATAATTCCACCAACTTTATTCATTGATGTCAGTGTGGAAGTTGTGATGCTGTATCCTATGACATGGCTTAAGCAGGGACATTTGCCCATCTGTAGACTGACCCCTTGGTCTGTAGCAGACATCAGATACCTCGAATATCATGTTCTCTGCTTGAGTACAATACAGGATCTCATCTAGCACAGTCATGGGAGTGCAGGAGTGTGGACCCTTAAGAGGAAGTGTGTGGATAGACTGAAAAATCATTGTCAAGGCAGAGCTCTAGGAAGACGTGTAAGCTTTTGGTTAGGCAACTAGCTAGATGATAGTGCCATGCATAGAGAAGGAGATACAAGAAAGTGACATGTGCTGTACCTGTGGGACACTCAGATGGGGTTGTTATTGTCAAGCTTATTGCTGCATCTTGAAGATGGAATGGAAAGCTGCAAACCTGCATCTCTATAGCCTACATGTGATTGTTACAGACATATTTACAGGTGAAATTTCCAGCGATATTGAATGAAAAGACAAGATCATAAACAACATCAGTATTGAAATGTCTTGACTTTCATAAAACTTCTATTTTCTAAAACCTCTGCAGTAAAATGATATAAAAGCTTTCCTCCATATACTTGAGCATCATTTTAAATCAAAATCTAGATTTCGTTTACCTAGAAAATGAAACTCAGTCCTGTAGTCTCATTAACATGGTGTCTGTACCTGATTGATTTGGGAACTATTTCATTTAAGGCATACACAGTGAAAGAAAAATATTACAATCGAAATATTCAGAGGCAATTAAACAGTGAAATGGTTTCTACCTTGAGATGATTCTAATAAAAAAGACAAATTATAGTGAAATGTCCACTTTTCTCAGACAATGACTCTTGCTAAATCGCACTAACTTCAAGAAAGGAGCTCAGAGGGCTGAGAGTAAAAGGCCTTCCCTTCTCTTTGGTTGCCTTTCATTTAGACAAAGGGGACTCTGAGGCAAGGATAGTGCAAGGCTGTAGACACTGAGACTAGTCCTGGCCAGTAGTATGACCAAAACACTCCAGTCCCACCGTGTCACAGATAGGATTCTACTAACTCCCTGAATGAGCCCACAACTGTGGTGTTCCCTACATCTGCAGGGGGAATGCAGCCTTGCTGACTTGATATTAACCCTGCGAGACCCCTGTCACAAATTTAACCCACATGACTCCAACATAATGACTTTGTGCAGCTAATACCTCTGACTTTGTGATAACTTGATATGACACTTGTTGACAGCTCATGACAACAGTAAATGAAGGCACTTATGACTCCAATGTAATGTGGATTAGACAACCTCGAGAGTTTCAAAAAATCTGGTTTTACATCCGGCTCTACAAACTTGACTTCTCAGGGCCTCAATTTCTGCACATATAATAAGATGAAAGGTACATAGGCAATTAGATTAAAATGGTTGTAGGCAGATATAGTTGATATATATTCACACATTTCCATTAAACTAATCTTGAAAATTTAGGAGTAAGGAAAAGTTTTCAGTTCTGCTGGATTTTACAATTTAATTAAAACATATTTCTTGAGAAAAATTTCCTTTACTTAAGTGTATATCGAAAACCATGTTATTTACTCTGTTCCCCAGTTCATTTTTTACCACTCAATTAGAACAGACAGATGATTATAAAAAGACAGGAAAACACTTCAAGACCCCATATTTTCTCACTTTTGTTTCCCCCTAGTGTACTCTATGCAAGTACACATAGGATTCTGATACTAGAAGATTTCACAATGTAATATATAATGTAATATATAATATTCATGTAATATATAAGTACACATATATGTCCACTGTTTTTAGTGTAAGAACATTTGAAAATTCAATCAATCCAAAATTTACATAAACATTGTTAATTTAATGATATTGCATATCAATGTAGTTAAACTTGAACTTTGTTGTAATGATTAAGAAGTCAAACTGGATATGTATGATTATTCTCAGAGTGGAAAAGAAAAAACTCATTTTATTCCATGACAATGTTATCAGTAATTGTTTTTATCAGGTCTGAAGACCCATGGGAGCTTTTGCTTTCTTAGGATTTTTATATGTATCAGTTATTTCCAACGCTTTATATTCTCCAAATCACTTACTAGAGTAGGATTGAACATTTAAGAAAGTGGCTGTGGGTGTAATTGGTTCCATGAACTAAGTTATCTTCAATTTTAAATGCCAAACTGTCCATCCAAAACTAGAATTAACCACTTGTAGAAGAAGAGATACTCTATTATGAAAACTCTTTAAAATGTCACTTAGAAATTTTATTTTGTAAGATAATTGTTTGCTTGAGTTTCCAAAAGTAGTTTTCCTAAGAAGGTTTTACATTTCTCTATATTTTTAAAGTGTTTATTTCTGTCATAGATATTCAAAAGTTGTAACTTCATATTTGCTATTACTTGGTTATAGCTGCTGTTGTTTTTAGTATAAGACTTTGGCCGAAATTTCAAGAGTGGGAACAAGAAAACTTAAGACTTCAAAACTCTAGGAAATTTCAAGAGTTGGAATAAGAAGACAGCAATGAGACTCTAGGAAAAGGGGGATCCTTAACATTCTTATAGGAAAAAAATGTGTTGATGCTATTTTAAGAGCAGAAATCAGTACTAGAGGCATAGTCTATCAAGGCTGGGAAGATGCACACTAGGAAAAACTTCTAAGCTGTAATTCTCTTCCCAAAACTCATCCTGAAGAACTACTGTTAACTTTCTTAAGGACAGAATTTGAAGCAAAATGTTTGCTAGGCATGGTGGTGCACACCTGTCATCCTAGCAGCTCAGAAGGCTGAAACTAGAGGATTTCAGTGAGGTCTAGTCCGTCCTGGACTACTCAGTGAGTTCAAAGTCAGCCTGAACTATGTAGCGAGACCCTCTCTCAAACAAACAATCAAGCAGTAAATACTGCAACTTTTTAAATTATGTTAGTTATTCTTCATTCATATATGTACATGTTAATTTATTTATTAAAATATTTATTATAGAAAGCAGATGTTCTTTGACTTAGGATGGGGTTAGGTGAAGGCGTCATTTACTCAGAATGTGTCTAATGCACCTAACCTACTGACCCCTGGAGCATAGTAACATAGAAGAACCCAGGTTGTTTGCCCTCATGATCACACAGTGGACTAGGAACTGGGGAAACTGGGGCTCACTGAGACTACCTGAGTTTCAAAAAGATACTGGACCACGCAGAGCAAGCCTAGGAAAAGAAAAAACCCACAGCTGGGTTCTACTGAATGCCTTTCATACCATCAGAGGTTAAAAAAATCATAATTCTAACTGCCTCAGTTGGGGGCCATCTGCATATTAAAAATAAAAAGGAATATTTTTTCCATCTCACATTAGAAAGCATAATAACTAAGATTTATCAATTTACAGTATTTGTCCTTTGCTGGTCTCTATGTTCATCCCTTTCTTCCCTTCTGTCCTAAGTGAACCATCTGACATTTGTATTTATTATTGCTTTCCTTGATTCAAGATTTTCACATATACTACTCACTGTTTAATTTTTAATACACATATATGAGATAATATGGTATTTCTTCACAATCTGCTTAGTGATCAATAATTCAATTCCTGCCCTGGGCAAAATGATGCCCATATCTTACTTGTCCTTTTTAGTCACTGCTATGAGTTAAGTATTCCATGGTACAAAAGTCAGAACATGTTTCTCTATTTCCCTCTTAATGGATATTTAGGACATTTTGCTGTTTTGAACTATGAGGGCACAGAACTTCATATTTAACATTTTTTATTGCACAAATGTATGCATGAATTTTGAATAGAGTGGGATTGATGAGACACAGGATCTGTTCATTTCATTAAATAATTAATAAAATTTACTCCATTAGATAATTCTCAAGTGTTTTCCAAACTAAAGAAATTCTTCTGTTCTCTCATCAAAATGCTGCACTTCAAAAAATATTCTTGGATCACATTGCTCGCAGATGAGGTATTAGAAGGATCGAAGTTAGTGAGCACTTATTTTACTTGGGGGTTTATTTTGCATTTTCCTCATTGTTAAAAATATTTTTCAAATTTTGAATGATGTTTTACATTGAATTTTGTTGAAAAATATCTGCCCATATCTAGTAAATGCATCCTAAAATTTAGTTTTGCCAAGGTTTATTTTGCCTAATACTGACATGTCTGAGATTTTTTTATTAATATTAATCTCACACATGTTTTTACAATTGCGAACTCAGTGCTTTTCATTAATATTTTCAATGTATTTCTTATAAGCAGTAGATGCGTAGTTTTTCCCAACCATAAACCTTTTTGTCCTCCAACTAAAGAGTTCAGTTCACTAAATTAGATTACATTGCTTTAATATGGATTTAACAATACCATTTTATGCTATATGTTATTTGCTTTCTGTTTCTTGTTTATTTGTTTAGTTTCACTTTTCTAGTTTTCTTTTAGATTGACTTCTCTTCAACCCAGTTTTCTAAGCTTTCTTTAGTTTTAATTTTTGCCTGGTATTTTTATTACTTTCTACTTGTCCTAAGCATTTTAACACCTATATTTAACAGTACTAGTTTCTAAACTTTTTGTCATATCTACATCTTTTGCCCTGGTCCTAAAATAATCTCTAAATTGATTTATCTCTCTATGTTATGCAACTATTATTTTCAAGTAAATGATGATTATCTTTATGAAAACACAAATTAATATATTTATCTCATGCAGTCTTTAATTTTAAATATCACTGTACATTGTTTATTATTCTCATATTCCACAAATTTCTTGTCTGTAAGGCTTTCTTTCTTCTCCAAATAATTATGTCTATTTGTGTAAGATTCAACTTTTTATCTGAATATATCTTTACATAATAGTCATTACTGAATGCTAATATGACAAAGTGAAAAAATTCTAAGTTGATAATTATTGTGTCTTAGCACTTTGAATACATTTATCCCATTGTTTTCTGAATCCTCGTGTTGATGTAGAAAAGGTAGGCTTATATTTTAACCTTGTTAAAATAAACATTTTAATTCTTTTAGATTAGTGTTTGAGGCTGTTAAATTTCATGCCGATTACTCTGGATGTGTTTTTATTTTTACCCACCATGTCTGAAAGTGATTCTAAATCTGAGGATTTGTTTCTTTAGCCAATTCTAAATAGCTATTTTATTTTAATAAATGTCTATTATTTCCCCTAGAATTCCTTTTAAATTTATCTATGTGTGTCTAATATATGCATGTAAGTATGTGTGTATGTATATATGCATGTATCTATTTATATATATAGCTATCTTTATGCACTACTATGTACATATCTTGACCTCTCTTCCACATAGTTCATGTTTTTGTTTCTTCTAAGTGCGATCTGGATCATTTTGTCAATTTTAAGTTTTAGTTTATTCTTCAAATGTTTCTAACTTGCATACTCAATCTACTACTGTCTCATTTTAACTGTTCCTGATTTTCAGTTTTGAAATTCTGTTGTTTTTTAAAAAAAATGAATATGCCAGATTAGCTTTATTCCTTAAACTTATTACTTTTCAGTTTACTGAGTCATTTACTTCATGTTCTGTGCTTGAGATACACAGAATTAGTGGTCATTGGGCTCGTGCCCACAAAGGCTATCGTCTCACCCTCTTCCTCTTTGATTTCACTCCCTGGCCATGCGGTAGGGAGTAGTTTTTCCCTGCCATGATGTACTGCCTTGTCTGAGTCACAAAACAAATGCAGAGGGGAACTGTTTCACAAGTCAATCTTTGCTTTATAGATTAATTTCAGAGAAAGACAAATCAGAAGTTCAAACCAACCCCACAAATGCATTTGCAAACATTTTATTTTTATTCATATCATCATACTCTCATGTTTTTTAGGTTTAACTCTTCCCTCTCTGCATTTTGTGAATAGGACCCATATAAAACCTATCAGTGCTTTCTGAATGAATGAGAAAAATTGTATCCAGCAAGTCTTCCTCCCGGCAGTAGTCCGTGATGGTACTTAACTGCATGGCTGCCCTGGGAAATGCCCCTTGCTCGCAAGTTTAATGGACAAATAGAGTACAATTTACAGTACTCGGATTTCCATATAGAGTACGTCTTTCATGAGGATATTCGTAAAAACATACATACGGTTTTTAAGTTATGTTTTATCTTCGGTTTTGTAAAACTGCACCTGAAATGGTGTCCAAAATGAGCAACCCAAGTTATGAAAGTGACATTACATACATATAGCAGTGTTTAGTTTATAAATACTGATCTCAGTTTTTATGTTGATTTACAAGTTACTGGCAATAGGGCTAAACTATTCATAAAATTAGTAATACTGTTGTTGCCTTTTCTACTCAGATTGTTCCTGAGAAATAATCTTCATGTTTTTTATAAGTCATTTTTCTTTCCTAATTTTATGGTTTTGATTTATGTTGTTTTCAGTTAGATTAGATTCATGCCTAGAAGTTCATACATCCTTTCTATTCACTGGCTTTTGTGTTCACCACAAATGCCACTATGGTCAAAATACTTGGTCAATACGTAGCTAGCTACCTCAAGAAGAAAGGTAGGAAGTCAGTCATTTATCTCAATGCTACCACAGCTTTTAAACTTATTAGTGGCTATTATGTTTATCTTAAAATTGATTTTTGGCAGTTTAATTTCAATTGTTTCTCTTCAGGGAATCACTAATGTGTATCAGCTCTTCATATTTTACCTAAATTTTAAATAAAACTAAGTTGCAATTAAGGAAGATTTTACAATGTCAGTGTTTATTTCCCCCCAAATTCCACAAACTTTAGAGTGATTAGCTATGAGTCTTGAATTGGATAACTATATTCCAAATATTTTGTTCATTTTTGTATATAAAACATTTCATTAGACTGAATTCATATATTGAATGCTTGAAATTAGAGGGATCCTCAATCTAGAGATGGGATGATGAAAAGTCACTCCATTTCTCGTCTTTCCTGGGTTTCTGCTTCTCCAACTGCTTTTTTAAATTGTGAATTTTCAGTATTTCACTCTAAATGCCATAACCACTAGAGTGGTATAATTTACCCTTTGAGAAAGGAATTGACTAAATGTCTTAAATGCGAAAGAACTTCTGTGTACAACATATGAGATATATAATTAAATGCAAAGTAAATATAGGAGCTTCTCTTAAGGAACTCACATTTGAAGTGGAGACACGTATTACTCCAGCAAGCCGTGCACTCTGTCATGTGAAAGTGTGCAGAGCCATATGATGACATAATATGGTTGCAACCTGCGGGGAGAACGGGCAAAAATAAGGAATTAAATAGGCGGAGATTAAGCAGTAGACAGTGGGAGCCACATCCAGTGGGAAGGGATGCAGTGAGATTCAAAGGACTAGAGAGACTAGAGCCAAGGAAAGAAGAAGAAGCAGCATTAGGAAAGGCATAGCCTCTGTCCTGCCCCTAGTTATTCCTGCTTGTCCTACCTCTCCTGACTAACGTCTGGACCAGGAGAGACTGGGCCAATCCAGGAAGAGACTAAGCACCGGGTCTTGCGAAGGCAACCAACTCCAAAGCTATACATCAGAGGTGGCCTCCTGCTGGCTTTTGCAATATATCATACAAAATTTTGAAATAAACAGAAGCAAATTTAATAACTTCACAAAAGGTTGAAATAAAAACCATAATTTCATCATTATCCACTTTAACTAGATGCAAACTCAGAAATAAAGAACACATGTAATTGTTTCTAATCTGCTATCTTTTAATGAGTCTGGTCTACTTATTTTCTCAATTTCCATTTGTTTTCAATGAATTTTTAAATGAGGTATCATAGAACCTGTTGATTTATAAAATATCTCTAAGAAAGACTATAACACGTTGTATTATTTTGAACCTATTTTCTTTCTGGTTTTTCTTCCTCCTTTTTTTCCTAGTCTTTCAATTCTCCTCATCCTTCTCCTCTTCTTCTGGCAATATCATCTTTTTAGTGTTCTGCAAAATAATTCATTCACTATCAGGGATCCTGAGGTGCATAATTATGAAATTATATCTAAAGAGAGTTGTATTTTTTGTATATATGCTCTGTGAATTTTACAATGAAACCTTAAATTTATTCTGACAAGGAAAACCACATCTGTATATTTACAAATCACTTTAGTTTTTAAATCCATTATGAAAATGGAATGTATCCACTAACCTTTAGAAAATCCCGAAGCCGGAGAATAACCTAAGCATGACTACTGAGATGTTTGCAGTGTTGGGTGCTAATTATTATATTTAATCATGTAACATGTTGTCCTTATTGAAGGTAACATGACAATCTATAAAGACCACTAAAATATGAAAATTCATTTTTCCACTAATAGTAGAGGACACTAGGGTTTTTGACACTAAACTTGATTGAAAAAAGTATTAAAAAAGTAGACTTTAAACATGGAGAAAAAATGTTCACTTAAATCACCATGGATGGGAGCATAATTTTTAAAACTTACTGTTGAAACATTCCTGTGAATGGGACCGGTGAGGGACAGACATATTATATTCTGAAATTAAGTAAAATTTGCTAAGTGAACTTTTAGAATAAACACAATACCAGTGTGCCACGGAGTAAAAGATTGAACAATAATAGATTCTGAAATACTGTCTTTAATCACTTTCTTTATGACTGAGACACAATACCTGATAACTGGTGATTTAAAGAAAGAGAGGTTTAATTTGGTTCATGTTTCAGTCCAGGGTCAGCTGGGTTCAAGGCAGAAAAGTGTGGTAGAGGTGCATGGCTGAGGAGAGTTGCTCACACTACGGTGGGCAGGAAGCAGAGAATCAAAAGACAGGAGCCAGGAAGAGAGCGATATACTTCCGGTCACCCCCACGATGACTTGCTTCTTCTGCCCAGCCTCACTTCCTAACAGTGATGAAGTATAATGCTCCTAGAATCCAATTGCTTTCCAAAGTCCAGTCTATGAATTAATGAGCTTTTACAGAATATCTAGATATAAACCGTAACAGATACTTTTTTTTAAGATATTTTTAAAAGATGACCAAATTAGTTGGAGACATTGAAAAATTGTACTAACTTTTTTTGTGCGCTCATTTTCTCTCCATTCCACTGCCTAGCTGATCTAGATTCACCTGCTCTCTTGACCTTTCTAGCTACTGCCTGGATCTATCAAAAATTATAACTTTTACTTTATTAAAATGCAAATCAAATTTTTATTAAAATATTCCAACAACACTCTATTTTATGGGCATTTCTTTAAGATCAGAGCCAAATTCCAATTATATTCAATTACAAAAGTTCAACTGTTTCCTAATGAAGCCATACTGCTTTTAATAAATATTAACTTGTTGAAGGTCGTGCTTAATTGTAATAGATATTCCTCCTGCCTTTGGCTCTTTCCAGGCAGACCAGGCACAACATCACTGCTTCATACAAGTCTGACATTAATTCTTCTGCAGAAGTCTTTTGTGATGTATCAGGTTTCTCCATAATAAAAGCATCTTGGGCTGGGGATTTAGCTCAGTGGCCTAAGCACCTGCCTGGCAAGTGTGAGGTTTGAGTTTGATCCCTGGTGCCATGCAAAATAATAATAATAATAATAATAATAATAATAATAATAAAAGCATCTTTGTTGGTTCCTATTTCTCTACTGTTTTTTTTTTCCTGTTAATGAGTAAGTGAGAAAAAAAGGAGGGGAGAAGGGAAAGTAAGGCAGGTAAAAAAATTTCTGTTGAGAGAAAATATCTAGATAGCACTTATAATGTACTAATGATGAATGTATTATAAAAGGGCTTTTCAGGTTAAGGCAAAAAGAGCTGACAGTATGTAACACCCTGTATAACTAACCTTTCAGTATATCCTCTACTTCCCAGAGTATATGATGCTTCTAGTTTATAACTTGAGAAGCTCATTAATACTGAGTAGAGGAAGATATCAATTAAGTGTCTCAAAAGAGAGATTGTATAATGTAAATAGTAATTATGTATACTAGTCCTGGAATTCTTAGACCCTGACATATATTACAATGTTTAGAAGCCTAGGATTTCTTTTGTTTGATCTTCTGATTACCTGGGGGTCAAAGACCGGCTGTTGTTTCTATTGTTAACAAAAGCAGCTATCACACATCTAGACTGAAGTAAGTCCCACAGGACTCAGTATTTTTCCTTTTTGTAATTTATTTTGTTGCCTTCTTTCATAAGGGAGAGATTTGCCCCTTTTCTTTTCCCTAGGGTAAAAATTTAAAATTACTGGTTGAATTATCTTTGCTGAGGTTAGGAGGAACGAGAGAAATGAGCTTCAGTAGGTAAGCACCTGACATAATGAAGCTTGCTTTCACGTGAATAATGCCAAAGGAATAGAAATAATTAACTTAGAGCCAACACATTCAAAAAGCAATGAGTTCTTCTGCAAAATTGCTACAGCAAAATAACTGCTTTTCACATTACATTGAAAGGGTAGCAGAATCGGTGAAGAAATTTTACAAACGTTTTTCACATAAGAAACATTAAATAAAATTGCTTTTACTTAATACATTAGAAAAAAGTCCGTTTAAAGTAGAAAATTACATATTGCTTGTTTGTGTTTCATATTTAAAAAGTAATGAAAAGAAATAAATGTCAGCTTAATGAGGTACTGAAGGCTTTGGATCCATCCAGTGGTTTGACTTTGGACATAATATTTCTCAGGATATATCTTTCAGAAGAATTATGTGCTCTTCTGAAAAGTACATTACTTTTTCTTTGTTACTTTTGTCGAGTGTAAGAATGACAAATACTGGATTACATGACTATTCAACTCTAACATTTAATAATTTGTGTGTTCTTCTGTATGTTCTATGAATTCATATGTACAATATGTATATTTAATGTTTAATTGTTATAAAACATAAAATTTGCTAGCATAGCCACTTTAACTGCATAGGTCAGTAGTGTATAAACATTATCCCACTGTTGACTGGCAGATTTCCAGAACATTTTTATCTAGAAAAACAGAATCTCTATGCCCTTTAATCAATAATTCATTCCCCATTTCCTCTGCCCTCCAGATCCTGGTAGGCATCATTGTACTCTTTCTATGAATCTGACCTCCTTAGATGTGTAAATAGACTTATACTTGTCTTTCTGTGATGGGTTCATTGAACTTAGAATGATATCCTCAATTTTTGTCCATGCTGCAGCAAGTGACATGATTTATGTCCCTTTTAAAAGCTTTCTAATATTCCATTGTAAATATTTTGTTTTCCTATTCAGTTTGCATGCACCTCTTGGCTACTGTGAATAATGTTGCTATGAACATGAGTTTGCAAATATTTATTCAAGACCCTGTTTTCAGTTCTTTTGGGAACATGCCCAGAAATTGGATTGCTGAATCATAAGGTAACTTTTTAAAACATTTTTTAGGACCCATTATACTATTTTCCATAGTAGTTGCATTATTGAACCTTATTATGTCTTAAATTTATTTTCTTGCAAATGTTAGTAAAGTAGTTTTATTACTAACCCCTTAAAATTAGAAGATATTCAATAAACAGTTGGGAGGTTTTACCTTGAAATTCTTCATTTCCTATTATGTATCAAACCTCTCATGAAGCATTTGTGTTAAAATGTTAATTGGAACATTCATGAGAACTAATAAAAATGCTTATCTAAAATTTGTAATGACAGAAATAACTCGGAGGAGATTGTTTCCATCTTTTATGTTTCAGATTTTGGATTCAGGTTAAATTATTATGATTTTAATAGTGAAGAAATTTTGAGAATTATCTGTGGAAGTAGGAAGAGCAAAGGGAAGTGAATATGACCTTTCATCTTTCAAACCAACAGTTTAGAATACTGCAAAGCTCTGTGACTTTGGAAGATAAAGAGAAAGCCTGCTACATTGTAGATTAAACATTTCAGAGTCGCTCAATTCGTCCATTATTTAAAGGTTGTAGTACTGTGTATAGAAAAAACTTAGGAAGTGTCTTTTCCTTATTTGGAGTTTCTCTTGCAGTTCCACAATTTTCCCCAGGGACATACCTGTACGCTACAATCCTTAGGGACTCTTCGGTTGAATTAATCTGCTGAATAGAATCTGGATGAAAGTGTGTGTTATTAAAGACTATGTGCCAGGAAGAATATGGTTTGAAAGGGATATTGGCCTATTGTTTTTCCTTACTTCAGAGATTACGTGTCGAGTAAGTGAGGTGTAAATTTATCACCTAAAGTTATATGGAGAAATATAGATTATTAAAAATTACATGCAAAGTTGAATTTATAAAGTGTTTGACTTTTTCAATCTTAATTTAATTGATTTTATTAATGCCTGAAATTAATTTTAAATAAATTATTTTTTATTATACCATCCAGGCAAAAGCAAACACTTCTGCAGTTTTTTATATTTATATATTTAATTATTCATTAATCATGCATTGCTATCTGTAAGACATTGTTTTAAAAGATAAGCAGACAGGAAAAGCAACTAGAGAAGCTAAAAAGGAGAAAAAAAGTTCTTGAAATTAAAAGAATTTCAAGTGTTATGCTAAAAAGATACTCATATTCCACAATTCTTTATAGGAAGATGGGTTCTGTGTTGGGTAACTAATCTGAAACTGATGATAAACTGTTGAAAATTTGTGCTTGAACATGTGCTATATTCAGATTTTTAAAACATCACTTTTGAAATGTGCACCAATTTTTTACATTGAGACAAATTTGAAGGTGGTCAGTGCTGCTGGGTAGAGAACCACAGTTATAGGTAAGAAACGATGATTGACTGAATGTGGAAATGAGAGTACACATGGCAAAAATATTTAGATGATCAACATGGACATAAATGTTGACCATAATGGATCAGGAACACATAGAAAGTATAAAACATATACACTTATGAATTTTCTTAAATACTGAGGAATAGGTACCTAATACCCTGTTTTCATAGTTTCATAGTTTCCCATCTGTATTACTATATTTACTTATCATGATAACCTCTTATGTTCATAAATTCTTTGCAAGAGTGAATCTCTTATGTGTAGTGTGTCAGTATATTAAATAATATCTGATATAAATAGCAGTTGATTATACAAATATTGTTCTCATGAGGAACAAAAACTGCCTCAATTACCAAAGGAAAAAAAGCTCTTTTCTATTTCTCCTTGTATTACAATTCTAGAAGATGTTCAGCATCACAGTTGAGTGTCTGGTACAGACAAAATTCCCAGGAATTTGTAATCAGATCCATACTCCATACTCCAGAAAAAAAATCCTATTCATGTAGACACGGGATGGGGCAAATGTTATGAGAAAGACATTGTGGCCCTAAAAAAAAAAAAAAACAAATTTCTCTGAGGTGCCGAATACGAACAATGAGGTCTTTTATTCAGACTTCCAGAGTGCAGATACTCTTCAACCATAGAGAGCACCTGCACATCCTTCTCTCGATTAAAAAGATTTCACCACACATGGTTGATGCTTCTGTTCTTTTATTCTGCATTTCCTTCTGACATCATTGTTTTTCCATACAGGGTTTCCATTCACAGAGGAATGAAGAATGCACAGAATGCCCATGTACTTTGAAGATGGGGGTGACACAAATCTCAGGTGTTGCAGACATGGCCCCCAACTGATGGTGCTGTTGGAGGTAATGGAACTTTTAGAAGATAGGAAATAGTGGAAGGAGTTAGATCACTGTGGCAATGCTCTTGAAAGACATCTAGGACTCAGGTGCCTCTCTCTCTCTTTGCTTCCCAACCACTATGAGGCTTAAAACTCTCCTCTGCAATGCCTTCCTTGCCATGACATTCTACTTTGCCACAGCTCAACATTACAGTGGGCTAACTTTGGACTGTAACTTCTGGAACCGTAAGCCCAAATGCACTTTTCCTCCTACAAAGTCCATTATCTCAGGTATTTAGTTATGGCCATGGAAAGTTGGCTAGCATGGTATTCTAT